>JXTB01000016.1:625542-745573 GCA_002914805.1 Parasponia andersonii
AAGCAGGATCGGAGAGGCGGGGGTGGCTACCTCCTTTGAATGCGTAGCTTTCATATATGTAGTCCTCTGATCATCAACAGTGTTCTTCTCTATCTTTTGAAAAGTAAAATAAATATTTTTTAGTACCTTTCACTTCCAGATCTTTTCAAACCATCATGGGCCGAGATTTCTGTGACCTCTTCTGTGCTACCGCGGCCTGATTTTCGCCGCCTCCTATCGTTTCAATCCGTCAGGAGCGAGATTTGGGCACATCGCCGTTCTGTCAGGACGGCTTGTCCCTGCGCGCGCACCTACCCAGAAACGCATTAAATGCCCTGTCCGGGTCCGGAGCCGTGGGGCTGTCTTCCATTGCATCCAGTCTGAAGACCCTTGGGGCTTCTGATCCCTACGACAGTTGAGGCGAGGGTCGCTGTTCCTAGACAGCAGACCCTTGGGGTCTGAAGATCCTTGGGGCTTCTGATCCCTACGATAGTTGAGGCGAGGGTCGCTGTTCCTAGACAGCAGACCCTTGGGGTCTGAAGATCCTTGGGGCTTCTTATCCCTACGACAGTTGAGGCGAGGGTCGCTGTTCCTAGACAGCAGACCCTTGGGGCTTCAGACCGCCAGCTGTCATGGACTCGAGGTCTGACCGATTGAACCGTTTGGGATCAGTGATGGATTCTGCCTTAAATTCGGAAGACCCACATGCCGATGGCGGGATCACGTGCGATCCGCGTGACCCTTCTCACGGTTCGAGGCTCAGGAATGGGCCCCACACCGCTTATAAAGATGCCGATTCTTTTTAAGTGTCCCGTTTAATTTTATAAAAGTTAAAAAAAAAAATGGTTGCTTACTCCTTAAATATAGGAAAATCAAAATATAGAGAAGGTTTAGGGAGATCAATCGAGGCACTGGGACCAAAGAAAGTTGCAGAGCCACGACAAGTGGGTTTTTCCCTGGGAGACTATGCTTTGAAAAGTTATTGCTGACCATTTTGTATAAATAGTCTTTTAAAGTACTCAAACAACATACAACGTGGAATAGGAAAAAGCATAGAACTTTTCAGTATAGGCAAAGTCATTAAGCTCTGCACTGCACTGTTATTTCGGAGTCATCTACTCTAAATTGCTATGACCAAGTCCACACTCCTAATATTTTATCAAAAAAAAAAAAAAAGAGGACCTAGTAAGTACAACCAAACCAACTAGCCTTTAGGAAAATTCGAACGGTTCCTACATTACCTCTGACAAAAGTCAACTTTTTCGTTACTTACAATAACACTATGGCATATGTCCCTAGAGTAGCTACAGCGTGCATTTAACCATTTAAGAAGAAGTGTCATCCTTATAGCCACCGACGCGTGGATTAGCAGCAACATTGTTATTTTAGACGGAGAAATTATAGGTTCAAATTTGGTGACTCATTCAGAGTATTAAATGTGAGGATGGAGACCCAAAATTTCTTAAAATTTATTTCTTTTATTAACTTTTAAAACGGAGATATTTTTAGAAATTTGCCAAAAAAAGAAAAGAAAAAAAGAGAGAAAAAAAAAATAGAGCAACGCTATTTGCTACAGTACCACACCATATTTGGCACAAAACTATAGCTATACCCCTATTTTAGTACTTAAATTAAAGTTAGATTGGAGGACCTCTTTTGCTCCAAATTAGTGTTTTATTCTATTTTAGAGTAGGATCGAAGTTGCTCTTATTGTATGAAAATTGAAAACAGAGCAGCCATATAGTACAATGAGGAACAAAATTCTTAAATGAAAAGGCAAAAATAACCAAGTAAATGTAACAAAGCCGATGAGAAAAACCCATAATTAAATTATAAGAAAAAAAAATTAAGAATTTTTTTTTTTTGTTTAGATTTTATTAAAAACTGAAGAAAAATATTTTACGAAGATTTTATAAAGTACTTTTTTTGTAAATTTAGAGAATTTAAATTATAATGAAAAAATTATGGGAGAAAAATTTTTGAAACCTAAATTTTATAAAATGTTAGAAAAATTATTTTTTTTTCTCTTTTTCTTTCAATTTTTCCCCCATAATTTTTTTTGACTACTAAATTCTAATTCCCAAACGTAACTCTTTTCAAAAAATAAGGGCAAATCTTTACTTATTTACAGAAAACAATTTTCTGTTTCTCATAATAGAAAACAATTTTTTGGTATGCATGCCAAACACCCCCAAATTAACTCATTAATGGAAAGCTCCTCACTCAACAGCAACCCACCCCACAAAAGAAAATAAATAAATAAACTTCATTTGAAACAAATATAATAATGCCTAGAATTGTTGAAAAATTATAAAGATGTAGAGATAATAGACAAAAAAAAAAAAATCAAAAGAGTAACGAATGCGAAGCAATTCAGGGAAATGAAGTTCGAGACATAATATTATTAGAAATAATTAAAAGAATAGAAAGTATAAAACGCACCCAGGATGGTGAAGTTGTGTGCAGCGAGCGAGGAGGGAGAGAGAGAGATGAGAGAATTGCAAAAGGGAAAACAATGAAGGAGCGGAGACCGAGAAGAGAATAGGGTATAGGGTTTTGATGTTCTCGTCGGTGACGGAGAATAACGGAAAAGGACAAGATTGTGACCGACGTCATAAGAGAAGCTGACAGTAGAGGGATTTGGGGAGCCATATTTGTAGTTGAATTTCAATTAAAATATGGTCAAACAATTATTGTATTTTATTTTATTTTCTTTAAAAAAATAAATGTAATCATCTATTCACATTTT
The DNA here is from genome assembly GCA_002914805.1 of Parasponia andersonii. NCBI lineage: Eukaryota > Viridiplantae > Streptophyta > Magnoliopsida > Rosales > Cannabaceae > Trema > Trema andersonii. The sequence continues at coordinate 628,271 of JXTB01000016.1, forward strand.
AATAAGTGAGATAAGACTGTTTAAATGAAAAAAATTAAATTATTGAAGTAAATATTTATTTTAAAAAATTGTTTAAATAAAAAAATTAGAATAGTAGAAATAAATACTTATTTGTATAAGTATTTTATTTGAATAGAAGGAAAAGAGTGAAACAAAAGAGACCTATAAATAATTGCGACTGATTTTATTACAAATTTCAAACTACTCCGATTGTCAAAAATAAAAAATGAAAGAACAATAATAGTATGTTCCTAAGTCTAATAATGGAACAAAAGTACCACATTGGTGGCAGAGGATGCTGGTGTTTTATTGTCTGAATTTCAAAAGGCAAAGATGACTAGTGAGGCTTCTCCTCCGGTTGTTACGGTGCAATTAGATTAGATTAGATCGTGGAAAGCTTGAGCTTAATACTTGTGGGGTCCATTCTTAGATCACGTACCACGTGGACAATTAAGTGACAGAACAGGTTATAGAGGGGGCACGTCATTCGGCGTATGCCCAGAGTAACCATTTAAAAGCCACACGAGTCGCACGTGATACTGCATGGGCCTATGGGGTGTCCGAGACTAGGGCCGAATTCATCCCAGATCCTAGACAGTTCGGCTCAATCTAGTTCTTACCTCGATAGCTGGAGGTCAGAAGCCTCGAGGGTCTTCCGCCAGAAGACTATGGAAGGCAACGCACTGCTCTAGATCCAGACAGGGTATTTAATGCAATCCTGGGTAGGTATACACATTGGGCAAACCGTCCTGACAGAACGGCGATTTGTCAAAGTCTCACCCCCGACAAGCTTGAGTCATAGGAGACGGCGAAAAGCAGGCCAGGACGATGTAAGGGAAATCACGGTAACCACGGTCCGTAATTTCTGGAGTAAATCATGATGAAAAAACGATCCTGAGATTGATAGCCAGAAAAGCTCCCAGTTTCAGGATTATATATACGAGCCTTGCTTCCCCTTCGAAGAGAGAGATTTTTCAGACATATATAGAGAAAAACTTAATCTTTGCTACTCAGCCTCAGGGATAAATAACTGACTTAAGTATCGGAAAGTCTTTGCAGGTGGCCACCTCTGCCTCTCTAACTCGACCTGAAGTTGAAAGCACACTGAGATAGCAAGGATACATGAACAGTCGGTAGATACGATATCAGCAGTTCAGAAACACGTAGACAGCTGGTAAGAATCGCACCAACAGTTTGGCGCCGTTTGTGGGAATCTGTTGAGCGTGAGAGAAAGAGTAGGAGTCTCACGATCGCGCTCTCCCCGAACAAAATGCCATACAACATCGGATGGCACCCTCGAGAATGACAACCAGGAGCACACGTCCCGACGCCGAAGGGAACTCCCGGGAAGCACGACCAGGTCTGGAGCAAAAGCTAGACCAAATGCTTGCCGCCCTGGCAGAAGCAAACCGGAAGGCAGAGATGGCCCACGAGGCCATCTTGGGTTTAAAAGATGAAATCACAGAAATGCGCAAAGATAACGCCCGTCTCGAAAGGCTGCTGGCGAGCGAAGCCAGGACTTGGCGAATGGAAGACTTTGACGAGGAGGTCCAACAAGAGTCTGGGGCCAACCGCTGAGGGAGGTCCGTGCCCTATCCAGATCACGGGTGCAGGGGGAGCGACAAAGCCAGACAAGGCCTTTCCAGACCAGAGCAGCGGTAGACAGAAGACACCAAGAAAACCCGGAAGGTGTGCTTTCTAACTGGAAACAAGAAATGATAGTGGAACTGAGTAAGAGACTAGGGTCCCATCACAGCTAGACCCCCGACGATCTGGTAGAGCAAACCGTACGAGGGATCAACCGGACGGCCTTCACCGACTGGATCCAGCTAGAGCATAAGCCGAAAGACTTCACAACCCCGACCTTCAGACCGTTAGAGGGAAAGACCGACCCCCTCGATCACATATACCACTTTTAGCAGAAGATGGCCCTGGAGACCAGGGACGAGGCTGTGACCTACAAAGTCTTCTCCACCACCCTGGCGGACCGGCCTTGTTATGGTTCAGACAACTCCTAAAGAAGTCTATAAACGGGTTTGAAAATTTCTGCAAACTTTTCTTAAAGCAATATGTGGGCGCCTGGAGGCAGCAGAAAACCATGCAAGACCTCGACCGATTGGAACAATCCACGAATGAGTCTCCGAGAGAATACTTGTCGCGTTTCCTGGAGGTAATGTCCTTAGTGCACAACCCCGACTCAGCCCAAGCCATAAGCTTGTTCGTAAGGGGCCTGTAGCCAGGATCGATGCTATCGAACCATCTGCTTTTATCATATGACATGGTAGACGTTCAGGCAAGATCAGAAGGGATATTTAGGGTACTGGAAAGCCACCAGAAAGCGCCCAAGGCCTCCGCCGCGATAACAATAGCACCGGTGCAAACCCCGGCCCTGCAAGGAATAAAGAGGCCAGTTCCGAAGCAGGGAGCCCCAACCCAAGGCGGTCAAGAAGGCGGCAAGAGGAGGAAGACGTCTAGGGACCCACTGCCGAAATACGAGCTCAACACGCCGATCGATGTGATCTACTTCCAAAACAGGGATAGGGGCATTTTCAAGGACCCGCCCAAGTCTGATGATTCTGAGCACGTGAAAAATAGGAGTAAGTACTGCTAATTTCACAAAGATCACGGGCATAACACCATTAACTGCTGTAGCCTTTACGCGCAAGTTATGATGATGATTCAAGCCAGCAAGTTGAATCAGTACGTGAAGACCGGCGGAAGCCAGTCGAAGGAGGACGCTGCTAGGCCTGAAAAAGAAAAGCAGACACAGGCCTCTAGGTCAGGAGAGCAGGCTATGAGGATAGTGTCGATTATCATAGGCAGACCAGAGCTGACCCAGGGACAGGAGGAGAAGAAAAAATGCCAAAAAAGGACCGAAGAAAAGGTGAAGTGCCTAAGGGGGATAGGTCATTCCGTGAACCACCTGATGATGGGAGAAAGCTACGCCTAAGTTGCCCCCATCGCGTTCACCCAGCAAGACTTGACCACGGTGCGCCTGCTCCATGACGACCCCTTAGTGATTAAGCTGCAGATCGACTCTGCGTTGGTCAAAAGGGTCCTGGTCAACGGCAGGAGTAGCATCGACATCCTGTTCCTCAACACGTTCAAGAGCATGAGCCTGAATCGAAACACAATCAGGCCGATTTATCAGCCACTGTTCACCTTCAACAATACTAAGGTCAGCCTCTTGGGCGTCGTGATCCTGAAAGTATGCGCTGTGGAGAGGTGCTTGGACGTGGACTTCCTCGTCCTCGACTGCCAGTCCTCCTTCAACATCATCATGGAGAGAGGGTGGATCCACGCCATGCATGGGGTCACCCCCACCCTCTACCAGGTCTTAAGATGTCTATCAAGGGATGGTACTTGTACGATAGACATCAAAGGAGACCAAGCCTCCGTAAGGAAATGTTTTTCAATAGCCCTGAGGGGAGCTGATGCCAACGCCTCGATGGGGGATAGATAGCAATCAAAGGACCGCCTACCAGCATACATGAAGCGGATCGAAGAGGAATCTGACAGGCCTGAATCTACGATTGAGGAGCTGGTGGCGGTCCCTTTGAAAGAAGCAGAACCAGCGAAGGTAGTCTTACTCAGGACCCTGCTACCCGAGGAGGAAAAGAGCAAGCTGTTAGGGTTCCTTAGGCAAAATAAAGACGTCTTCGCATGGTCTCACGATGACATGCCCAGGATAGACCCCGTACATGCCTGCCACCGATTGAATGCAGACCCCAATTTCCCTCCGATCAAGCAGAGGCTCCGAAGGTTCGCACCGAAGAAAAATAGGGTGATCAACAAGGAGGTAGAGACGCTACTGGAGAACGGCCTGATCATGGAATGCGCATACCCGTGCTGGGTCTCCAACCCGGTGGTGGTGAAGGAGAAAAACGGCGATGACTGTACTTGTATAGACTTCACCAACCTGAACAATGCCTGCCCGAAGGACAGCTTCCCTCTGCCAAGGATCGACTAAATGGCTAATGTGACAGCTCGATTCGACAGGATGAGCTTCCTAGATGCCTACTCTGGATACAACCAGATCCCTCTATATGAGGAATACTATATCCACACGGCATTAATTACGGAGCGAGTTCTATACTGTTACAGACGCATGCTTTTTGGCTTGAAGAATGCAGGAGCAACCTACTAGAGGCTCATAAACAAAATATTTGCCGAACTGCTAGGGAAAACTATGGAAGTCTACATCGACGACATGGTCGTGAAGAGCAAAAAAGTTTCAGACCATCTGGGACATCTAGACGAATGTTTCCAGATTCTGAGACAATACCAAATGCGTCTGAACCCCAAGAAATATGCGTTCGGGGTGTCCTCCGGCCAGTTCCTGGGGCACATCGTGAGCAGAAGGGGCATTGAGGCCAACCCGAATCAGTTGTCCTCAATCGCAGATGTGCAAAAACCCTCAACTATTCGGGAGGTCCAGCGCCTAACTGGGAAGATAGCCGTTCTTAGCCGGTTTATCTCCAAGATGTCTGACCGATCTAAGCCTTTCTTCCGGTGCATAAAGTGAGGCTCCACTGTCGTCTGAGGGGGAAGAGCAAGTTAAGGCACTGACAGAGCTCAAGCTGTATTTAAGTCATCGACGGGGCAGTGCCTATATGTTTATTTGGCAGTGTCCGAAGTAGCGATCAACGTCATACTGTTCATAGAGGAAGACAATAAGCAGAAGCTGGTGTTTTACGTAAGCCGCGTGCTTCTGGACGCTGAGACACGATATAGTATGGCAGAGAAACTGGTCCTGGCTTTGGTCAACGCTAAGAAAAGACTCAGGCAATACTTCGAGGCATACTTGGTTACGGTGTATACAGATTTTCTCATCCAGCAAATTTTAGCCAAACCGGACCTATCGGGACGACTAACCAAGTGGGCCATCGAACTGGGGATATACAATATCGAGTATCGGTCTCGAGTGGCGAAAAAAGGGCAAGTCATGACAGACTTCTTGGTAGAAATCCAATCCTTCGGCGAGCTGCACGACCCGCTTCAGACGTCTCCGCCTCACATCCCTTCAGCCTAGACCCTCTGCACTGACGGATCTACGAATGCCTCGGGGTCAGGTATCGGAATAGTCCTGTAGACGCCAGCAGGACTTAGGGTAGAGAAAGCTTTAAGGCTCAGTTTCCAGGCAACAAACAACGAGGCGGAGTTCGAGATGCTGCTGCAAGGCCTTGAGCTGGCTCTGCACTTCGGAGTAGAGAGCATCGTAGTAAAGACTGACTCGTAGCTGATCATGGGTCAGGTCAGGGGAGACTTCGAAATAAAAGAGCCGAGATTACACAGGTACTTCTCCAGGGTAATGGGGGCGAAAGTCCACTTTAGCAGTTTCAATATCGAACAAATACCCAGGGAGATGAACCAAAAGGCCGATGAGCTAGCTAAAAGCGCGTCGATCGGGGCGATGACTGGACACATGGAGATTCTACTAGAGGGCGAAAACACGAGAGACCTTTTAGAGACCCCCGCACACTATGTGTTTGTAATGACTCTGTAGACGAGGGGTGGATGAGACCCATCACCCAATACCTAGTGTTGGGAAACTTGCCCGCAGACCTCCAAAAAGTGAGGTAGATTAGACTGAAAGCTGCCAGATATTCAATGGTAGGGGGATGACTGTATAAGAGATTAACAATGAGACCAATGCTGAGGTGCGTAGGTCCCGTCGAGGCGAAGAAACTGAATGAGGAAATCCACGAGAGAGCATGCGGCAACTACTCTGACAGGCATTGCCTCACCTACAAGACCTTGACAGTTGGATACTTCTGGCCATACATGATGACCGAGGCAGCCCAATTTGTTAAGAAATGTGACAAGTGCTAGAGGTTTGCCCCCATGAAGTGCCAACCCGCGGAGGAACTCCATTCGAACATAACTCCTTAGCCGTTCGCTAAATGGGGCCTGGACATCGTCGGAGAGCTCCCCAGAAGTCCAAAGGGAAGAAGGTACGTCTTGCTGGCCATCGATTATTTCACTAAATAGGTAGAGGCTGAAGCCTACACGACTGTTAATAAGGCAGACACAATTAACTTCATTTGGAAAAATATAATCTACCGATACAGAATACCAAAAGAGATACACGCTGATCATGGCATGTAGTTCTAGAATTCTAAGCTTAAGAATTTGTGTGAGTTGTATGATATAAAACTCAGCTTCTCATCCCTAAACTACCCTCAGGGGAACGGTCAGGCAGAGGCAACAAACAATGCCATATTCAGCAATATTAAAAAGAACTTACAGGAGGCTAAAGGCATATGGTTAGAAGAGTTACCAGCCGTTGTGTGGACCCATCGAACCATGGAGCGGAGATCAATGGGAAGAACATCGTTCGCCATGGTCTACGGGTCAGAGGCTGTGATCCCGACCGAGATTGGCCTCTCGATCCTTCGCTCCGAAGTGGTAAAAGACGCCTCACTGAACGAGCAGTAGCTAAGCCACAACACAGACCTCCTGGAAGAAACAAAGGACATGAACCTGGTCCATCTGGCCTAGTACCACCAGCAGGCTAGGTCCTACTATGCAAAGAAGGTTAGCGCTCGTCAATTTAACACCGGGGATTGGGTCTTGATGGTTAGAACAGGAAATTCCTCGAAACTAGGCTCTAACTGGGTCGGGCCCTACGAGGTGATCAGGCGCTTGACAATAGTGCATATGTCCTGAAAGAACTCAAAACCGGGAAGAGCCTACCAAATACGTGGAACGCCCAGCACTTGAAAAAGTACCACGTGTGAGATACATGTAAATGCTTGTATTATTGAACAGCTTAATTCCAAAACAGGTCAGGGTTTCTGCTACACAGACTTATGCTTTGGATTGCTATGAAAAAAGGTATGCCCCGGTTCCAGACCCTACGAACTACTCGCACAAATAAAAATCGTACTACGGGGATCACGTCGCTTACCGACGACCTGAGAAAACGTACGAAGAGGAATGAATTGCGCAATAAAATATTTGCCAGCAGACCTTATCAAAAATCATACTACGGGAATCACGTCGCTCGCCGACGACCTGAGAAAACGTACAAAGAGGAATGAGCTGCGCAATAAAATACTTGCCAGCAGACCTCATAAAAAATTATACTGCAGGGATCACGTCCCTCGCCGATGACCCGAGAAAACATACGAAGAGGAATAAGCTGCGTAATAAAATGCTTGCCAGCAGACCTCATCAAAAATCGTACTGCGGGGATCACGTCGCTCGCCAATGACCCGAGAAAATGTATGAAGTGGAATTAGCTGCGCAATAAAATACTTACCAGCAGACCTCATCAAAAATCGTACTACGGGGATCACATCGCTCGCCGACGACCCGAGGAAACGTATGAAGAGGAATAAGCTGCGCAATAAAATACTTGCCAGCAAACCTCGTCAAAAATCGTACTATGGGAATCACATTGTGCAATAAAATGTTTGCTGATGGCCCGAGAAAACGTACGAAGAGGGATGAGCTGTGCAACCAAAAACTTGCCAGTAGACCTCAAAAATGATCGTACTATGGGAATCACATCGTGCGATAAAATATTTGTCGATGGCCCGAAAAAATGTACGAAAAGGAACAAGTTGTGCAACCAAAAACTTGCCAGCAGACCTCGCAAACGATCGTACTATGGGAATCACATCATGCAATAAAATGCTCGCCGATGACCCGAGAAAACATACGAAGAGGAATGAGCTGTGCAACCAAAACTTGCCAGCTGGCCTTATCAAGAATTGTACTATGGGGATCACGTCGCTCGCCGATGACCCGAGAGGATGTACGAAGGGCGATAGACTGCGCGATGAAAACTTGTCGCCAGCCCTCAAGAAATACCTGCTGGACAGGAAAAGAGTTAGGTGATAAGACCCTCCCCAGGGAGCACCTTAGCAGCGCGTGAGCCAAAGGCAAACGGGGCCAGGATCTACCGGTTGGAAGTATAACCTCTCCATGGAGCACCTTAGCTACACGTGAGCCAAAAGAAAGCGGGGCTAGGGTCTACCCGTTAGAAGCAAACCCTCCCCAGAGAGCGTCTTAGCTACACATGGACTGCAAGTGAACGGTGCAAGGAAGACTGAAGCACTAGAATTTCAAAAATCTAAAAAAAGTCGTGACGCGGGATAGCGTGCACCAGCATCTATAATTGGGCAGAAATGATGATAAAGGGCCACGTGTACCCCTCAAATTGGAGGACTGGAGACACGATTTCCCTATTTGATGGATGCGAATCCATCAAATAGGGAAATGGGGGCAGTTGTGGGGCTCATTCCTAAATCACGTACCACGTGGACGATTAAGTGGTAGAACAGGTCATAAGGGGGGCACGTCATCCGACGCGTGTCCAGAGTAACTATTTAAAAGCCACGCAAGTCGCACGTGATACTGCATGGGCCCATGGGCTGTCCGAATCCATCCCAGACCCTGGACGGTTCGGCCTAATCCAGTTTTTGCCTCAAGAGCTGGGGGTCAGAAACCTCAAGGATCTTCCGCCATAAGACCATGGAAGGCAACGCACTGCTCCAGACCTAGACAGGCCATTTAATACGATCCTGAGTAGGTGTGCACATTAGGCAAACCATCATAACAGAACGGCGATTTGCCAAAGTCTCGCCCCTGACGGGCTCGAGTCATAGGGGACGGCGAAAAGCAGGCCAGGACGATGCAAGGAAAATCACGGTAACCACGGCCTGTAATTTGTAGAGTAAGTCATGATGAAAAAAGGTACTCGATTCTGGGATTGAAAGTCAGAAAAACTCTCAGTTCCAGAATTATATATACGAGCCTTGCTTCCCCTTGAAGAGAGAGATTTTTCAGACATATATAGAGAAAAACTTAATCTTTGCTACTCAGTATCAAGGGTAAATAACTGATTTAAGCATCGGAGAGTCTTTGCAGGTGGTCACTCCCATCTCTCCAACCCGACCTAAAGTTGAAAGCACACTAGGATAACAAGAATACGTGAACAGTTAATAGATACGACGTCAACAGTTCAGAGACACGTGGACGGACAACTGATAAGAATCACACCAATAATACTGATTGGGCTTTATTGGCATTGAAGGTTTAATTGGGGATCGTACTGGCGAGGTGTTGGTCGGTATTGCTAAAAGGATCCTTGGAAATTACAAACCATTGTTGGCGCTGAGAGAAGTGCTGGGTTTGGCAGATGAGTTGGGATTCATTACGTTGCATATTGAATCTGATTCTAATATTGGTGTCGCTATGGTGAATTTTTTTTTTATGGTTTGTCTTCAGCTCGTGTTATATAGCTAGAGATGTTTCTCTGGTGGCGGTACTTGCTACGTTACTACTCGTGGGAATAAGGCGGCTCTTTCACTTAGAAAAAAAAATAGAAAAAAAAAAAAGAAGAAAAGTGCCACATCAATTAATTAAAGAATTTTAACAACTTCGTTTCAAGTTTTAAGCAAAATTTTTAACCAATATTCTAAATGCCAAAAATTGTCTCCTTACATAAGTATTGTTATTTAATAATCGAGAAACAGAAAACCATAAATTAAATAAAGAAAAATCAGAAATAAATAACAGATTTATCATTAAATTTAATTTGCGACAATGACAACAACACCCCCAGCGGCCCACCCACCCATATCAACACACACCCCGGCTTGGGTAAAACCGTCAACCCGAAATTCCCGAGTCACACAATTTACCCAATCAAAGTAGAAAAATAAAAAAGAAAAAGAGATGTAGAAAGTATTGAATGTGGAGAGACCATAACACCCCTGGTCGCTCTCTCTCTCTCAGATCTTGTGGAGCTTGTCGGCCTTGACGACGGGGTTGGCCTTGGCGATCTGGTCCTTCCCCATCCCCTTGAAGTCAAAGCCGCACCCGTGCTGCTCCGGGTACCGGTGGGTCCCACAGAACGTCATCCCGCACCTGCACCTGAACCCCGTCAGCCCCACGCGCCTCATGCACGTCAAGCACCTGTTCGGACGCGCCGCCGTCTCCGCTATCTTACCCACGCGCTCGCTCACCTCCACCTCCTCCTCCTCCTCCTCCTTGGTGTCCACGGCGGGAGGCGGCGCGTGAAGAACCGGAGAAGAAACGGAATACGACGTCGTTATCTGAGAACCAGATGAAGATGATGAGGAGGAGGAGGAGGAGGCGGAGGCTAGGGTCTGGCTGAGAGCGAGCTCGTGGTGTTCCTTGAGCTGTAGATCTCTGTAGCATTTGGAGCAGAGATTCTGAGTCGCCGGACTCCCGAAGAAGCCGCAGTTGTTGGCGCATAGCCGTGGTGCCTGGCATCGATGTTCTTCTTCCGCCATTTTTTTTTTTTAATCTTCTTAAACTTCTTTCTGTATTGCAAAAGCAGAAAGAAAAAATCAACAAATAATAATAATGATAAAAGAAATTTAATGGAAAAAAAAAAAAAAAAAATTCAGATCGATGAAGATCACCAACAAATTTTCTTGAATTTGAAGGATATATTTATTACCTCAAAGAGATATAAATCTAAAAATCTTCTGATTCCTTTCTCTTTTTGCTAAACAAGTAAGGAAGATGATGATGATGATAATGATGAGGAGGAGGAAACTAGAGGAATCGCGTTTGCCTTGGAAGGAAAACTCAGGAATCTCCAACCAAAATAAAATTATTAATAAGAAATAGAAAATATAAAAAAGGAAAGAAATTGTGGCGGTGGTCCGTGTGATTCCATCCAGGTCCGGAAATTTCCAGAAACCCCTCTCTTTCTTTTTTCTTTTTTCTTTTTTATTTTTTTAAATTTTTTGAGATTTTATTTTCCTTTCTGCCAAACAAAACAAAACAAAACGTTGTTTCCGTCTCTTATTACGCGTTAAATAAAAATGGAATTAAGGCCACAATAATAATAATCTTCTAGAAGCCGTTAAAGCTGCGCCAGCCAGCCACCTTTGAGCTTTTCTTCATTTCCTTGCTCTTGTCTGTTTATTTATTTATTTATTTATTTATTTCTTTTTCTAACATTGAAACCCAACTGATTGAGGGATTCAGGTGAATCTGGACCGTTCACCTCCCGTGTGGACCCACCGATGTCGTCGGACCACTTTGAGTTTCCAGTTTCCACTATCTATACGCCCACTAGGCACTGGCTACTGAATCTTACTTTCCTATGCTGATAAAAATGATATTGAAAACGAAAAAATAATAATAACAAAAAGATGATACTATCCTCGTTAAATTTTATTGATTAATTGTTTAACAGTTTATATGAAAATATCATATCAGAATTCTTTTCACGAAAGCCTTAGGCCCCGTTTGAAATCCGAATTTTGAAGAAAAATAAATTATAAAGAAAAAATTATGAAAAAAGAAAATCTTATTTTGATATTTTTTATTATGTTAATTAATGTGTCAAAAATTTATAGATTAAAAATTGACGTCAAATCAAACTCTCATTTTTTTTAAAAAAAAAAATTAAAATTTTTTTGTTTCAATTCAAACAAGTAAAAATAGAATCTTTTGAATTTTTTTTCTTTTTCTCCAAAACCTGAATTCCAAACAAAGCGTTATACTTTGACTTTTTTTTAAATTCAACTTACTCCTATCATTAAAATTAAAAAATTTGATAGAAATAACGAAATGGTAGATTTAGATTCACAATAAATTTAAAAAGTATCTATACTAGTATCCAGATAACATTTTAGTTTTTCAAGTGACCCCATAAATAATAAAATAGTTTACAAATAATTATTTATATATCAAATTATAACGTTAAAATATAACATAAATCTAAATCTATTATCCACTAAAAGCATACGAGAATAAAAGCATATGAGAAGGATGAAATTAAAAAATAGTCAAATTACAAAGTCTCTTGTAATAAAATTCAAATTTAAGGTGTTTTTCTATATTTCTTAAAACACAGGGCTTTATTAAAAAAAAGTCTAAATATAAATACATTTTCCTGATGTTTTCTCTACAATTATCATCATTTTTTAAAGTAACACTACTGCTTGTTTTATTTTTTTAAGAAAATAATATTGCTTAAGTAATTATAATGCCGTTATATATTTTATACTAAATATATTATCATATGTTGTGTATATATGGTTAATATATTATTTCATGTTGCGTATATTATGGGCAATAATCTGATTATTGGGTTACTACGTTTTTGAGCTTTCTTAATTTAAATAGTTGAAAAAAAATTATATATTATTTAATATTTTTTCTCTTCATCTTTTATTATGAAAAAATATACGTAATAAATGTTAATTGAACCAAAAAAAATATGAAGTCAAGACCATCGTATAAGACACAATAAATATAATAAACGATATAATTGTGTAATCAAAGAACCATAAGGATCAATTTTTTTTTGAAAAAATAAAAAATAAATAAATAGATAATTACACTTTTACACCTAATATTCTGACTTTTTATTCAAATTCTATCTTGCATTTTAATAATTATTATCATTGTCCTTTAAATTAAAAATTTATAGTAAATTTATATCATTTTTTATTCAAATACTAATTTTGACCATTACATTTACTAAAATACCCTCTTAAATTTTACAAACAATAGTAAAAATTTAGTTAAATTCAAAACTTAATAAATTTAACTAAAATAACAAATATTAAAAAAAACAAAATATAGAAAAAGTAAATAGCCTGGCCTTTTTTAACATTTGTTGATTCAGACAGTAATTTTAAATATAACTTTAAATTTCACTTGATGTTTTAAATATATATTATAGAAGTATAAATTTGTTAAGGTTTCAAATCTCGAGTTGAATATTAATAATAATCAAAACACGATGTACAATCTCACAAACAAACAGAGAAAATACAAAATATAAAAATATAATTAATTCTTGTCTCCCGATATTATTGAATATACCTAAAACAAAGCGTTGTAATAGGAAAAAGTTCCAAATGCACAATTCAGAAACTAAATGTAAAGCAGCGTAGACACTTCAGATAAAAAAGGTCGCTTAATACTTGATCATAGAAAATAGTTCGGTTTCTTACCTAGACTGCACGATAAATGCTAATCAACGTAGCTCCATTAAACTAACAAAACAAAGTGCAACTTGGATCAAGACTAATTATGAGTAAACTACTACTAGCTTTATTTCTAGCACTTAATGAGAAATTCATAGGTTTCAATAAACTATGAATCACTTTTTCCTTTCCCTTTTTCTTGTTTTGGCACAAAGAACAACTCAACACTCGCACTAAATAGCTCATTCAGTTGCCTTCCCTTTGCGCCGGCTACTGCTGCTTGTTTCCAACAAGTAGCAGACCATAGAATCAACATCATCCCCAAATATTCTGTAAGCCTCAATCACCTGCAGGTAGCTGAATCCCATTGATAGCACCATTTGCACGCTGCTGCTAAGGACAGAATCTTGGAAACCACTGTCCCTTACCCGTTCTCCCTTCGTCTCGCTGCCTGACGATCCTGTTGCATATAACTATCGTTAACAACACATCATAAACAAATACAAAATTCTTCAAATCCACAACCAAAAACAGCATCTAATTGACTGAATAATGACATAAGCATTTCGGAAATAAATCCTTAATTAGAATAAGATATAATAATTAATACTAACAAATATGTCTGACTCCGCATTCTGTGGTAGCAAACAAATTCTCCTAACAGCATAATGGAATCAAATTCTATGGAGGGAAAAAAAAAAAGGGTGGGGAGGGGGGGGATAGAGAGAGGAACGCACTAGCTCCAGAAGATGATGGCTCAGCGTTGGAAGTAGAAGATGCTCTACAGCCAATTTGTTGCTTAAAGGTATCATCTGCAAGATACTCGGCTGCAAGATACTCGGCTCTTGATTCTTCCATCACCATGCGTTCAATTTCCTTCTCAGTAAGTTCGAGATCTGAATAAAATCGTCCCTCTGCTAGAAGAGCCTGAAAGTAAAAGAAACGTCCTTAATATGATAGATCAAATATTCAAGCAAATAGTATTGCAACAAAATCAAAGCGCTTACATTATCTATCTGTTGGTCTTGTTGAGCTTTAATAGCAGCCTTAACTTGATCCTTGTCAACATTTGTCTGCATCGTAAACCCAAACAGAGGTCATTTGGAATTCAACCAATAAATACAACTCGATTGTTTTTAAACTATGCACGCAGTTCTTAAACTCTGGCTGCACTAGCCAAATGTATCCACCTAAGGGAATCGCCAGAAACAATGCACCAATACAAAAACACAACCATTGCAAAATCTTACATCCATCTCTTTATTAGATAAACAAATATATTCAGTATCGTATCTACCTCTTCCATTCGTAATGAGAATAAAGTTAAACATAAAGGAAACAAATAAAACATACCCCACGAAGAGAACTGAACCCAAGCCCTGCACCAATTGTTAATCGACGTGGGTCAACAAGAGAGTTGTAATGATTTCCATGATGATAACTTAGCCATATGGGTGGTGTATCAGTATTATAGTTTCCATGGAAGATGTTGATGGGTTCTAAATCACAAAAAGAAGTTAGCCAGAGCAGTCGAATTTTCAAAAGAGCAAATATTTGAAGTAAGCTAGAATCAATATTCACCAAAAATAAAAGCAGCACCTGTGCTATATGAATAAATATGGATGGGCCTGTTATACATTTCAGATAAGGCTTGGATCTCCACATTATTTCCATAGACCTGCCATATTACACAAAAATCAACACACATGCATATTTAAAAATGAATACATAAATAAAATTTAAACTCGAACACATGCAAGATTATTAGATTTGAAGATAAAACAAATTTTACAACTTCTAATAGTTGAAAGGAATATTCATGTTGTCCTGATCATTTTCTTGTTTCACTTTTTCAGAGTCTCATGATTGTATTTCTAATTATCATTTGCTAAAGTACATAACTAAATATGCACCATTCCTAAAAGTGCAAATTTTCTATTTTTCCATAACTTGACAAAACAATGATTTATGAAAATAAGATCTTAACTTGCCAATCAAATTAACAATTTTCACCATTTTTAACCAAAAGTCGAAAAAGTACTAGGATAACATAAAAAGTATAGTGATCAGGCATCTCTAAGACTTCAATGGCACAGCTTGCTTGTGAATTGGTGCAAAGGAAAAGTCCTCAACTTGCTCTTTCACCTTCTTGGTGTGTGTTGTGTAAGAAAGGTTGTGAAACATTGGACCACTTGCTTTTGCATTGTAGTGTGGCCGGATCATATTGGGTTAAATTGTTAATAGAAGCTGATTTTGCTTGGGTGTACCTGAAAGTTGTGGGGGATTAATGATTGAGAAGTCTATCGGCTTTGGGAATAGCAAGATGGCAGCTGTAATGTGGAAGTGTGTGGCAGTGGCAATCTTATGAGTTATATGGCTGGAAAGAAACAATAGTATCTTTGAAGATAAAGAGATGGATTTGCTATTATTGTGGGAGAAAATTAAGTTTTAGCTTCTCTTTGGTCTTCAGTGGCGAAGGAATTTAAGGATTTTCCTCTTTCTTTAATTACTTTAAGTTGGAAAAACACTTGTTAGATTTGTGTTTGCTATTTTAGATCTTGTTATGTGTTTTATTTTTATGTTTATAATGTTGGAGGATGCCTTATCCTTGGTTTATTGAACTTTCTATTTTTGATCATCAATAAAAGGTTTGTCTCTTATCCAAAAAAAAAAAAAAGAGGACTTCAATGGCACAGCTACGCAACTGCTTCCTTTCCTCTCTTAATAGTTCAAGTCACTAGGAACATGTTAATGTTACTTTCGATGCAATAAACCATGACGTCAAGTGGAGGCATAACGTTCCAACTTTCCACATACAGTAATACATATTGAATAAATTAGCATTTGAGAAAATAGCATTCCAGATAACAATCCTACATACCTTGTCTCTTCTTTTCCTCTTACAATAAGATGTAAAGCCCTCAGTTATAAATTGAGAAAAATGATCTCTCTCTTGCTCCTGGATGAGTATTAGAATCAGCATCAGTAGGTATAAACACCAAATCCTCAGTATAGCTTATTTTATTTTATTTTTTAAAGTGAGGTTTAAGTAATGACCTCCACTTATTACAAATTAAAAGAAAATACCTACTACTACCCAATCTCCACCCTACCCGATTAGGAATAACAGGCTTTCACGCCTATCCTAGTGTGATTCGAACCTAGAACCAAAATCCTAAGTAGTGGGTGCTCTTACCACTTGAGCCAACCCACTTCGTCTCCTCAGTATAGCTTATTAGTGCAACTTAAAGCAACAAGCTCAAAATTAACAGAAACTCCCAAGCTTGGGTAAGGACCCTAAAAGAAATAACAACTGCAAGCCATGTTTAATATTTAATACAGTGTAGTTACTATGGTAGCTACAACCCTACAAGATTAGTATTGGAAATGTGTCCAGGTAGCCAAAAACCAGCGCTTGAAGAGTGACATGAATAAACAAATAAGAACTTCAAATACATCCCACACATTGTAAATAATGTTACCATACTCAAAAAATTCAAGGAAAGAAATAAAAAAGAGAAAAGCATGCACAATAAGATCATTTCTAATTGGTTTCAAACTACTAAGGGAACAAATCCCAAATCAACAAAAACCCCATCATCTTCCGAGAAAAAAAAAATACATAAATAAAAAATAAAATAGGTACAAGAACATCCTCAAAGCCTTTTCCTTTCGGATACCCTTTTGAGCCTCAAGGCATTTGAGACCTCCTCATTTACCCTATGCTTTTTGAGTTCTGCATCAAATAAAAGAAAAAAAAACATCTTCCTTTTTTATACATATAAAAGAAACTGTTAATTTAAAGTAGTAAATTAATACAAGGGGAGTTGGCTTCTTCTTTTTTTGTTTGTTTCATCTAGTCTTCTCTCTATTTCTTCTTTGGTAATTTTATTGTCAGTGGCCAACCGCCAGCACTCCCTATTTCTCAACCTCCCATTTTATACAGTTACTTGGGTGTTGTTCCGCTTAAGATATGTCAATAATCTATACTTTGTGTTTGATAAATTAACAGAGATGAGTACATCCATCGTGCACCGAATTATGCCAACATGGATTATGACTATGACTACGATTTCATAGAAACCTTAAGCTTATAGGAATTACTGCGCAAGTTTTCCTTCAGAATGTTTTCTTCTGTTTCATAAATGGTTTTATCCTTCAACGGTGTGTAGATCTATTTCAGAAGTGGATGGGGCCATAAAGGAACAGTAGATGCAACAAGTTTTGGAATTCAGCATGCTTAGCTGTCTGTAGGTCTTTGTGGCTGGAAAGGAACAAAAGAATATTTGACTATAAACAAGAAAACATATGTTCTTCGTGGAACGGTATTCAATTATGGGTGGCTTTATGGGTTGTTGTTACTAAAGATTTTAAAAATCTACTTTTTCAAGTTTAGTTAGGGAGAGGAGTTCTATCTTGTAATTTGGGGACATCTTGTCCGTAAATTTTGTTCCTACCAGTCTATAATTATCAATATTGGTGATTGTTTCCTGACCAAAAAAGAAGAGGAGCTGTTTCCTCTATTAGGGTATTCATAGTGATGCTGTGAAGCTTATGCCTCGCCTCACAATTACAAAGTTCTTCAATACACAAATTAGCATTCTAAGCACTGCTCATAGATGAACATATACAAACTTGTATTTCTAACTCATCACTTCTCTAAGACACGCCTCCTATTCCACACAACAGCCAAATAATAAAATAAAATTTTACTCTTTTACCATCGACCAAAAGATCCAACATTCACACAACCAATCAAACTATAGAAATCATTCAAAACTGCATACACAATACGGAACACTTCTACAAAATAATAAAGCATGATCAGAGCCCACACTCATATCATGGCATGTTTCCCAACAACCTCATCATTGCAAAAGGAAAAAAAAATCCGAAACAAGACCAAACAGCAATGGCTGTTCTTTATTTCTATGAAGAAAATAACTTAAAATTTCTCTTCTTTATTTCTATGAAGAAAATAACCTAAAATTTCTCTTCTTAGATGCAGAGAATGACAGTATTAATAAGAAATAAAAATCTTTCGATTCAATTTATATCATGCCTTAGTAGTAACAAAATATGGATAGTAATTTTCTGTAGTGCATAGGATGAGCAAAGAACATACGATATTAAGATGAGTATTCACATAACATAGCTTACCATGTAATCAATGCACATTTGCCTCGTCAACTCATATGCTTCAGAATCCCCATAAACTTGATCTGCAACAGCACGAAAGAGACAATTCCCATCCTCAAGCATTCTTTTGACTTCTAAACCTTTTGAACGTCTGATATCAATTTCAAATTGTCGTTCTCGTTCCTGAATTAGATGAACAAATGGCAACTTTACACTACCGTTCAAAGCAACCAGAAGCTCTTTTATAATAACATCATAGAGCCTATGATTTAAAATTTAAAATCACGACGAGGAAGGAATATGAACCATAAAACCCACAAGAGGATGAAAAAATAAAACTGTACTGGGGGGAGAATTAGAGCTAACAAGAATACATTTTCCAGGGTGACAATATATAGCTAGGAACTTTAGCATAGCAGATAAAGTCAAATTAGAAACATCCAAACTATAAATGAAAGAACGGAAAAAAACAAAAGACAGGAAAAGGAAGACTTTATGTTCCACAATGGTTAATTCATTCCAAAGCAAAAAGAAAATAATGCCACACAAACCAAAAAGAATAATAGATTAGACAGGCAGAAACTCACAATATTGTTATACGAAGATAGAGAGCAAGGATTCTGTTCATCAGCACTATTGTACCCCTCGCTTTCAACATGAGACCTAGGAGAGGAAGGCCGTGATCCAGTCGGTGAAGTCCTAGTTGAAACAACAGGCCAGGCAACCCCTCTTCTAGATGGTCCGATCCGTGTTGTGTTCGAACTTCCTGAGATAACTCTCCTCGAGTTTGATGCAGAAGGTTTCGGGGGTGGGACAGGAGGCGGTGGCGGCTGCGAACCTCCGATGACATTCTGCTGAGAATCCCCACTTAAGTCTTCATTTGCAGCTGCCCCTCTCTCCAAAGTTCTCAAACCACTCGAACTTCTCGTAGTTTCTCCTTGATCCACAATATCATCATTACTGACTTTCTCACTATCAGCAATTTCATCACTTGAAGTCTCATTCTGCTCTATGTGAAAGTTTACATCGTCACTCTTCACATCCCTACTATTACTACTCTCAATAAGCTCATCCACAACAACTTGTTCCTGCACCTCCTCTCCAATTTCTTCATTTTTCACAGCAGAAACAACCTCGGAAGGATTAACTTGCGGCTCAGTGCGAGCCGGAGCCGAAGAAGAAGCAGGGAAGGAAGAAGAACGGCTCGGGTTCGAAGAAGAAGTACTGGAGGAAGAGGAACCTCGCTGAACCAAAATCCGAGTCATGGTATTCGATGGTTATTGTCTCCACCAGAAACTCTAGTCCAATCTCCCTCTCTCTCTCTCCCTGCCGAAACCCTCGGAAATTAGAGACCCAAATCCCTATTCATAGGTTTGTCACGCGTCCTGGCCTTGGGAAGTGTCACGCCAATCCCTTGGCTCAAAGATTTTTTCCTTCCCAGTGTCTTCTCCTCCTCGCAAAACGATCTCTGCATTCCCCTAACAATTCTCATGAGACCCAGACCTCCAAATTTAAACAATAAAAGCCTCTAAGGTACTTGAATTTTACCCGAAAATCGCGAAAAATACTCCTTTGGAATCCCCAATCTGTGAGAAAAACCATACATTTCTAAGAAAATCAACCCAAAAAATTTAATACTTAATAACGAAAATAAACATGAAAATACTTCGAAAAGAAACAGAGACAACTACAGTACGATTGAAACAAAAATTCTCATTTCAGCGAAAAAGATACAAAAATTAAAATACGCAACCAAGAAAAAGATTTAACAAGCTATCATCAAATCCAAATAACACCCTAAATATTGAATTGAATTGAATGGAAAGACTTTGAATAGTATCGATTGTAAATCTCAAAACATAAAACACAAAAATGAATATGATTACTACCACTCAGATTCCAAAACCAATCTCAAAGTCAATAAAGTGGAATTTGCGGAGAGAAACTTACGGATTCAAGAAAATCCCTGAAACAAGTGGCTATATTTGGCCCCAGATTGACGAAGAGACCAACATTCAAGCCAAAATTTGGCGTTTGATTGGGAAATTGCAAAGTTAGGGTTTCAAATCTCAAGCTTTCAGGGATTTTATTTTATTTTATTTTTACAGGTTGAGAATATAGGAAGGAAGATGGGAATTGGGAATTGGGGAAGAGAAGAGAACCAACGGATGCTTATGCTTTGCTTTGTTTCGTTTTTTTACTTTTTCCTTGATTCATTTATTTAATTACCATTTATCGGCAAGTCACGTGAGGCTCACGTGTCATTTTCCATGTCAAATTTGCTGGATATAGTTATAGTAGATAGAACTCTCACATTTTTAAAATGAAAATTATCAAAATATCCCTGTGTATGCAGAAATATGTAGAATGTGTCCCATATATTTGTCGAATTGAGATTGAGATTCTGGGTGAGAAAAAAAGTCTGACCACTTCACTAATCATATCGATTAACAAGCCAGATAACTCGATCATTAAATATTTAGTTGGGTTAGATCTTGTTCAACTCAATTATTCAGTATTTGACCAGATTAATTGTCAGTTTTAATCTCCAATGCAACCCAAACAGACCTAGCGAGATAATACTTAGTGCTTTATTTGTTTACATTCGTAACTATATTTTTAAGATGCAAATTTATTATTATTTTTTTTAAAAAAAAAAAGTTAAGTTTTAACTTGAAAAACAAATGATTTTGTCTTCTTTCTTCAACTTAAACTCAAATGAACAACTTTGAAACACCAAACCCCACAAGTATTGGCCTTTTGGTAATTTTATTTTTTAAAAAAGAAACTAATTCAGGTTAAACGGATGAAAACTTTAGGCACGTTATGAATGAAATCCTCAATTCATTAAACAAGGCTTAGATTGCAAAAAATACAATCTAAAATTCACTTTGTTCAAATTAGATACATTGTGTAATACTGATACTTACACCCTTAGTTAGAATTATTTATTTTAACAAAAGTTGATTATAAAAAAGAACTATCCTCAAATTTACAATTTTGATCTCAGAAAATAATTTACTTTTTTAGATTATTTTTATAATTATAAGACAATAATACTCTCCAAATTAAGGACAATAATAAAGAATAACCTAATTTTGATAAAGGATATTATTATCTTTTATTTACTCAAATTAGTTAGAAAAATTAACTCACATCCATTTCACCAATTTTTAATATAAAAGTATTATTTTATAAAGTCCAAATTTTAAAATAAAAATTATAAACTACTCAAACTTTGGAGTATTTTTTTTGTAATTAACCATCTTAATAATTTTTAATTAACTTTTGCCAATATTTTATTTAAACTATGATAATAGAAAGTGAGAATTCTAGTGTAAGAGGGTCATTTCGCTCCTACCATAGGAGGACCTTTTTACTCGTTTGATGTAAATGGGTGCTTATCAGCAAAATGAGAGTATATATCATTTCATACATTACACAAAATTCAAATGAAATGAAAAAGTCTGTTTCTATCCCTAACCTTCTTCCTCGTAAAACTAAAGATTTTCGATCACTAACTCATCTTCAACCTTAGCCATGGAGATGATACTCTCACTAAGAAAAAAAATCAAAAGTAAAAAATCAAATTTCCTTCACTTACTCCACCGTCCATGATTTACATCCAGAATTTAATTAATTCCTTCCACACTCCTTAATTCTTGTTTTGGCTTTATCTTTTGTGTTTCTCATAATTGTATCGTTTAGGTATTAGTTGACATATTCAGAATTTATTTCTTCATTGACCTCTAATTAGTCTCCTAACTTAGTTTTGGACCTTTTTGATGCTTAAACTAATGGGTTAAGTTATTTCCCGTGATTGTATTGATTAGTCTCTACATATTTGTGGATTAGGACTTTAATCTAGGGTTTTTTTTTTAATCGTTTTCCCAAAAAAAAAAAAAAAAAGAAAACAATAGATTTACATTTTATCCCACAAGTTGAATTACACATTAAAAAAAAAAATCCTCCTCAGATCCATACCTGATTGTTAGAACTTCGAAAAAATAAAACTAGAATAAAAGAAATTAAACTAGACAGATTTTTCTTTTTAAAGGTAAAATTTTTTAATGGATTGCAATTATGTTTTTTTGTACACTAAACACCATGATTCTCACATGAACAACCTTGGTTTTGTACTCTGTTAGACACAATGAATACACAAGCATCCTTCTTAATTCTTCTCACAAAGTCTTTTATTTTCTATGAGATTTCAAATAGCAAAATCATTCCTGACCATTCCATAATGATCTGATTCTTCTAGTCTTTAGACCTGTGATAGGCGGATTTGACCACAAGTAATTCTCTCCAGATTTGTATTCTTCTTATTTTCTTTCTCTTCTCCTTTATGAGTTTCTATTTCTTAAACCGAACTCCAGATTTGTATTCTTCTTATTTTCTTTCTCTTCTCCTTTATGAGTTTCTATTTCTTAAACCGAACTTAGCTAATTGTGGGAGCCAAAAAGTCCTCTTATAGTAGGAGCAGAATTGTCCCTCTTATACTAGAATTCTCCGATAAAAGGGTGTTCGTGATTAGACCTGCAAAAAAGGGGCCGCCTAGCTAGGATTGAACGGGCCGGGGAGGAGTAGTGGGCCCCTTGACTCGGCCCATTTTTGCAAGTTTATGCATGATCCAATAGTCAAATTTTTTGTTTAACATAGTGGCAAACATAAATACTAAATACTCACGGTCTCACATCTATTCTCAAAATATTATCATTTATCTCTTCAAAGAGGAGGGTGGATTTGGTGTTTAGTTGTAGGGCTACAAAGGTAGTTAGGCTAATGAAGTAATTTTGATTAAAGATAATAGTGTCATTTACTAACATAATTTAAACCAAATCTCATCTATGGGATTATTTTCACCTAAGTTTGACCAAATCTTATCTATAGTTCGCCAAGTATGAAGAAAATTTGTTGCTACTTGGATAGACACGATAATACATTTTGGGAATATGACAACAAATAAGTAGAAATTTATAGCTCTGTATAACTAATAGGGATAATACCATCTGGGTCCTCAACTTTTCCTTTGTGTATCACTTAAGTCCCCGTCTTTTATTTTGTAACTTTGGAGTCCTCAAACTAATTTTTTTTTATCACACGTTATTCATTCTGGCCATTTCCATTTAAAAAGGCCATGAAAACCCAACATGCTGAGCATGTGATCTATTTTCCAAGGCTAAAATGTGGAAATATGAAGCCAAAATAAATTTAGGAATTGTTTCATCTTCTTCATCATTCTTCTCTAAAGAAAGATTTTGGAGAAAAAAACTAGGTTTTAAATGCACAGATTTGCCTTGCAATTAATGGGGGCAATTATGCTACATGTTGAATCAAACTGAGTCATTAAAATTCAAAGTCACTCTACCAAAATGAGAACTATCTTCTTACTTGAATTTGTATTAGTGTTGTTGCTGTGTTATTTACAGATGGTCGTTTATATTTTGCTCGCTTGCTCAAAAAACAAAAGTCAGTCTTCGTATATGTTCAATTCGTAATTTTTTTCTTAAAAAAATGTTGGTGATCACTTCATTTAATTCGTAAAATTATTCTTATTCGACTAGATTCATATCATTTTGCTGAAATATATATAAACAATTTTTTGGTGAAAACAGTTTGCACAAGCGTTCTTCTTCGTCTCATCTCTTTGTTCTTTCAATTCTTTTATCAGTTGTAATCTCTCTATATATATTCGTCGCCTACATATTTTTTAATTCTGGGTTATTTCCCAAGTAACCCTCGTGTTGGTCCAATTAATAAAAATGGAAAGGATTGTTTTGTTTGAGTTAGCATAGAACTCTGTTACTCTCTTTATTGATAAATAATATTGTACATATATTCGTTGCTTGTATTTTTTTTTTTATGAGTGGATTAATTTGAGTGTGGATCTTATTTATCAGCAAAATGAATTAGGATATTATTGAATTATAAGTGCAATTGCCTTATGTATAACATCAAGTAAAAGCTTAAGGAAGCTGTTTTTGAGGGGAGAGAGGCACAAAGATGGTAGAGCGGCTGATCATTGTCGAAAAACAGAAGATATTTTATTTTTCTTTTGAAAAATTTAATCAAATGTCCTGAAAAATTATTCATGTTGAGTTGTTACAATTTTTTTAGATGGAAATAGTTAAAAGGATTAACGTGTGATGAAAAACATTAGTCTAGAGGCTTAAAAACTACAAAATAAAGAATAGAGACCCAAGTAAAATATAAAGGACCTAGGTGATATTATTCCTAACTAATATATTTCTATTTTAATTTTGTCAACATTAAATCATTCATATCGACAAGGTTGAGAGTTTATATTTGACATTGAAAAAATACAATCGATCAAGTGAAGAGAAGTTTAGAGCTTATAGACTAAAATACATTCATTATTTGAGTTACAATATCGCTATATTAAGGCTTTACTTGAGAAAAGTTTGCACGTTATGGAACACAAATTTAAACCTACAGAATTCAAAGAATTTCAAAGTTTTGTATCTATCCATGCTTTGAACTTACTTGCCGAGATAAAACGAGAAAATTCAGCTGGTGTAGATATTTCAACATGTAAGGTGATATAAGACATACACATGGCTTACCATGTGCAACGAGATTGCATAATATGTGAGGGAAGGTTGGGCAATTCCTATTGCATGTATGTATTGAATCATATCGGAAGAAATTACCATTTAATGCGTATTTCAAAACTACAAGTTGAAGTTTTAAGTTGCAAAGCAAAGATGATTTTGATTATTAAAAAATTCAATAGTAGTGATGATTAAGGAAAAGTGAAAATTTTAAAGAAATCGAAAGAAACAATAAATGTAGGTTCTTTATTTCTCATAGAGCTCAAAATGAAGACCAAAACTCAAGGCCGTCCATCGTCAAAAATAGATACCTAAACACCCAGAATCCATCTATGACTAAGTTTATATCATTTGCCTAAGATAGTTAGTCACCCGGAATTTTGTCAAGTATAACAATAACAAAAGTTTCAAAAGTTTTGATGTCAAAGGAGAGACGAACTAAAAAAAAGTTGACATTTGAATTAATATTGCAATTATTTATTATTTCATTATACTAGCATTATACTTTTATAGATTTATCGAGCATCTTCAGTTACTAATATAAGTCTAAATTGATGCATTTCCGGATAGTTTGAAGACATTTACTAAATGAGCTATAATCCAGGTTAGACCACAATACACAATTATATGGGATTTTAGTAAGGTGGATGAGTTAATTTATTCGATATCATTCTATTAAAGTAATGTCGACAAGATCATCTTATAGCTTCATCCTATAACAATGTTTTAATTTACTTACCAATGCAATAATGTCTTACTTTTTTACCTTTAAGATTAGTGCATTACATTTTCTTTACTCAAGATAAATTGCTATTGGTAAGTTTACTTAAAGACATGCATAGACACTCTTCTTTTTTCTTTTTCTTTTTTTTTTTTTAATGAAATAAAAGGCTTCATTAAGAAAGATCATCAGCCACAATATGGGCTCAAAAGTTACACCACATAGCCTTTGTCTGTATACCACGATGACACTTCCTTCATGGCCAATAACTCTGCAAACGAAAGGAATCGGGATTAGGCCGAGCCGACGGGAGAGGACATCAATGACAACTCCATTGCTATCTCTGACTATGCCGCCGACTCCTATGCAATTGGAGTTCACATTAATTTCACCTTAAGCTTAAGCTTACCTGTTAGGCGGCATTTTACATTCGATGCGGCTCGGACAGTTTTCCGAAGGCCGAGCATCGTCAATTTCTGAGCGTGCCTACTAGAATTCATGCAAAAACCGGCCAGCTGAATCTCTAACGGAATCTGGTCGGCGGTACCCCGAAGCCGTGACGAGCACTATCCCTTTCCTTCCAAAGACTCCACACCATGATAGCGAAGGCCTCAAACTCATCACGGGGTAGCTCGTCGAAAACACGGAGCAGAAGCTCTTGATGGTGAGATTTTTTGTGCTTCAAGCTTAGTTGGGATCAAGGGCTCTGCTCCCAGCAGCTGGTAGAGTACATGCATTGAAGCAGAGCATGAGTGATATTCTCTTCCTTCGCACCATACTGGAAGCAGCTCGGGCAACAAGGTATTCCGCTGTGTTTTAACATCGCAGCAGTTAGAAGGATGGCATCTCCAAAGGAAAACCTTTATCTTAGAAGGAATATTAAACATCCAAAGACCTTTCCACCACGTACTAGTGAAGATAGGTTTCGAGCACGATGTCTCTTGCAAGTGAATCATGGCAGCTTTATAACCCGAACGCACTGTATAGTGATCGTGCTTATCAAAATGCCAGCACAAGAAGTCAGCAACTTCTAGAAAACTAAGAGGGAGATTAAGAATTAGGTTGCAATACATGCATCGATACTTTTTATCTCTATGTATATAGCACTAACTTTTCATTCTTTCTTCTTTTTTTTTTTTTTTTTTCCTTAATAATAGATACAGCACTGACTTTACATTAACTATCTTTTCTGCTCATATATATATATATATATATATATTCTTCATTTCGCCTATAACAGATATTTTGTATAAGTACCATCACTCTTATACAGATGGATATTATCGTGCTTACATTTGTCGTATCCAATATTTTAGAGAAATTGTGGTTCCAGCATGGCAACTAGGGAGACAATTGACCTTACTAGTAATAGTTTATGACTTTTATGACACAAGACATATATTTTATTGATTGTAATAGTTTATCACTTTTATAGTACAAAATTTGTATTTCAATTCTCTTTTATCCCTGCTAAATCTAGTTATGTCCTATTAATATTTATTTTATAGGTCAGTCACAATGACGACAGAAGATAACTCAAGAACATGATGTAAGACTTTCATTCAACTTTGATGAATTCCCTTTCTTTTTTTTTTTTTTGTTTCCTCAATTCAATTAGCATAACTTAAGAATACAAGCGATAGATTTTCATAATTCATAAACAAGTCAAGTGTGCTAAATGTCTTAGTTAAATGATAAAAGAGAGAAACTAGAGTATCTCCAAAGAATACATCAAGCATAGAAGTGATTGCATAGCCTACTTCAGTTGTGGCATCGACACTAGATGGAAATCCCTCTGACGTAATAGAAACCTAAAATTTATAAATAATGTAGTAGATAAAAATTTAGATGATACGCATAGTGATATGAGGATAGAAAGTATGTACAAATGATTATTTGATCCATCATAAGATTATCAAAATACAAGCTCTTGAACGAAATTGAAAGGAATAAACCAAGTCAAGTATTTTAATTTTTTTTTTTGAGTGGATTAAGCTAAGTCAAGTTAACATAGTTCAACAACTTGTTAAAACTTAAAGAAAAGTACTTGCCTACGTAATATCAAGATCAATTGTACACTCAGTGTATATATCTTCATCAAGATACTACCCACTGTCAATGATATATGTATAAATTTGATGAATTTGCAATTCATTGTGGTATTCAAGAAAAGGGTTCATATATTATTACGAGGTTTATGAAAGGTTTGCATCCAAAAATTCATAGTAGGATTCTTTTGCATCCACACCATACTCTCGAGAAAATGTACCAAAAGTATTAGAAGTTGAAGACTACCTTCATACATTTCCTTCCTACTAAGGTTTTTCGGATACTCCTCGTCCGAGCTATTCCATACTTATGTTTTCACGTATAAGTTCTCAATTACTTCGACTTTTCCCTCCCTGAAGCCATATTGGAACAAGAGTCATGAGAATACTCTATCTAATTCTCAGTCACCAGGTCCTCGAATATGTTGCTTCTTGGTGTCCTCAACGCACTCCTTCTTTAAATCAAGTATGATGACATATCTGATGATGACCCTAATATTATCATCATTAAACTATTGGAAGTTGCTAATGATAAAGATCTCGAACTTGATGACGATCATGGAGACGAAATTTGTACTGTTATCTTTAACTCGCCGCATTTGAGTTCTCAAAACCCAAAAGATTGGTGAGAGGCATTTTTAATATACTAGAAAATTATTATTATTGTTATTGATTATTTTTTATTTAATTTTCAGATTATTTTAATTTTAAGTAACTAATTTTGAATTTTCTGTTTTTATCAGCTTTTAAAATTTATCTATTTTTCTAATTATGTCTCGGTGCATATTTATAAATAGGTCATCTATGTTATTTCTTTTAATGTATTATGAGTGAATTAATTAATTAAATCATCAAGTTTTTCCATATCTGATTCTCTTTCTTTGAGTTTTTATCTTAATTCAATATCGCTCTTCTACTTATTCACATGTTTCTCCTTAATTATATTATATTCTCTTATATTCATCGCTATTCTACCAATTATATTGTTTTCTCATATTATCCTGCATCGTCTCAACCTTTTAATTCCTAAACCTGGTCTTTTAGCTGTAGTTACTCTCATCCCAATATATGTTCTATCCAATGCTCCTAAGCAATTTCACATCCCAATATATGTTCTATCCAATCCAATGCTCCTAAGCAATTTAACCAAGAACGAAAGAATTTGTCATTAGCTATAACATTGGAAAATTTTTGATAACATAAATAATAAGTAAATTGTAAGTGTACCTTAGAAACATTTCCAACTTTTTTGAGTTATTAAGAACTACAAGATGCTTCAGCAGCTATCCATTTAGATGAATGATATAATGTATGACATTGTTAATATATTTACTAATTGTCTCTCATATAAATTAAAATTTAATGATTATTTTTTTGGGGGGTTTTTTTGCAAAATACACCTTTGTCACAGTGCAATTTAGGAAATACAATACTTTTGATAATTTTTTGACTAATACACCTTTTTAAGTTCTAAATTATTTTAAATATGAAAATTTTCTTGACCCTCAACTAATTATCGCTCTTTTTATCTATCGACATTAATACCTAATGCATTGCTACGTGGACCGTGACGTGCGATAATTCACGAGCTCAATACAAAAAAAACTAGGCTATTAGTGTAAATCTGGAATCACTGTGACTTTCTTGCGTTGCTATATCAATTAGAATCTCCGTAAGTTGTTCGACGATGAAAGACCGAGTCCGATAGGATGTTGGCCTGATTCAGTACTCGATCGGCCTTCAATTCTCATCCAACCGTCTAATTATTCGAAGAATTTGCTTCAAAACGTACGACAATTGAGATGGTTCACTTAAATTATATTTGTTGTACCGCGTTGTTATTGAATTTTCAATTTATATATTCTTGGTTTTTGAATTATATAATTGTTACAATAATGATTTTTTTATTCATAAATTGTTAAATATTTAATAGAATTAAATCATTATATATTACATAGTTTGATATATGTGAACAATAATAAGATTATAAATTTTTAACTTACATGGTAGACTACCAAAATTTATATAATTATTGAATTAATGACCTTATTTTTACACAAAATGTTAAATTTTTAATATAAATGAGTCATAAGTGAAATACAAAATTTAGTGATCAAAATTAAGATTTTGACTCGTAGAAGTAAATAATGCGCAATTATACACTTTGTCTTTGACTATTTCAATAATGCGCAATTATACACTTTGTCTTTGACTATTTCTTTAAAAAAAAAACTAACAATTTTTTGAAAAATAGATCGTTAGGATAGCAATTGCATTATTCATAGACTATTAGTATCTCAGTGAAATGATTATAGTTCAAGAGTCATTGTTATATTAAACTCTAAGCTTTTTTGTGTATATACCCACAGTAGATGAATGCGCGTAGGCTATAAAACGTTATAGAGATGGTTTCACCCGAGAAACTTCGCGTATTGATTGGGGGCAAAACGACAGGTTGATCGTCTCTCACTCGATTTCTTCTGTTGAACTTGTTTATGCCCTATATAATTCTTCTTCGGGTTTTCTTTTTTTATTTTTTTAATCATTACATGTTATCTTCTTTAGTTCATCTTAATAACAAAGTGAAAGACAATCAGGTATTTTTTTTCAATAAAGAAAATATAAGATGTTACGTTTTGAAATATTCAGTGTCTGGATAAATGTGATTGGAATATTTTACAGCTTTTTATCAGCAAACAAGCTTGGGAATCGCTGCATTTCTAGTCGAGAATCATTTCTCCTTTCTTAGTCTACTAGTGCATTTCGTGGATTTACAATTTGAATTATCCTAAAAACATTACCAAGCACAAAACAGCCAAATAGCTGGTCATTTTTGGGTCCTCGTCCATAACACTGCCTCATAACAAACTAAAATATGGTCCTTTTATGGTCCCAATCAGATTAATTTCAGAGAGTTGATTTTAATACAACTAAACAAGAAAAACCAACCTTTATCCAATAGCTACACATATAATGCATGACTACATAAGCCAGGGAAATTGTTTCACTGGATGGTAAACGACCACACAATCTACAACACCTCTATTGCCTTCCAAGTCACTCAGTGGATGACGGGCTTTAGGGGATGAGCTCTCATTTTCGACCAGTCGAGTGTAGAATCAATCTCTTCATCTAGTTCCCCGACAATACTTCTGCAGATTAATGTGGGACAAAGTTGTAGACTAGCATTTAGAAACTAAATAATTACCATAAAATGATGACAGTAAAGAAAATTTGGGGTTAAATAAAGAAAACAAAGTAGAAGTTTTACATGTTGTCGCCTCTGATAATATACAAACCCAACACTAGTTGCTGAACACCTTCCTGCAAATCATAACCAATGACCGAGTTACTTTAGTGGCCTAGTTGGGCAGCTAAACTTATATAAACTAATATGTTGCCATTGTAGATCACACAAAAAAATTATATCAGCACAGTGCTCGAGTTGTAGCATGAGTCATTACAAACAAGAATTATACCATTCAGTAATCCAAAATGTTCCCAGGTTGGTCAATTCCTTCCCTGCCCCAAGTAATAGATTTCCAAAAAGTCCTTCTCCAATCAGTGTAAAATATGCCAAAGACTAGACATAAATGTAGTCTACATCTCATCAGAGAAGAAAACAAACCTTTGTGGAGAAAACACGTTCATGAGATTCATCAAGAATGATATTAGTAGCCTGGTCAAAGCCCTTCAAGATCCCCTGAACAAAAAAGAAAAAAAAATGTCGATCACATTTTAATAAGATAAAGATGGCATAGTGAGCTAAAACTGTCCAACTTACCACAATATTACGCCCATCATTTGTGATAACTGATATTGTTTCTGCATAAATATGGAATTGTTAAGAGTTAGCGGGAGTATGTTTGTATGTGCGTAATGAAGAGAGAGGATCAAGGAACCCATGACAAAAAAACACTAAGAAATGCATCTAGTGGAGAATAATTGTTCCCCCCCAAAGTCCACGCAAAATACATCTACTTAACTAAAAATATATTAAAAAAAGTAGAGCAACAAAACAACTTAATCACGATTTTTAGCATAAAATTGAAGCATTGTACGAGTTTTCTGTTAAAATATGACAACATTTTGTTCTTTTTTGCCATTCAACCAATTATTAAAGCAGGCTAGAAGGCTGTAAGGTTTCCAAGAAACTATAACACCATATGTGCGTCTTCTAAAAAGATCATCAATGATAATATGCCTGCAAAATTTGATAAAATAAAAAATAAAAAGGCAAAAAACTCAATTCCTCAAGCTCCTCATTGGCTAGAAAAGGGGTGGAATGATTTAAAATTTAAGCTACAAAAACTGCACATGTATGCAACATACAACTCCAAAGTAAGGGATTGTTAAGAATTTACATACGATCTACAAGAGTCTCAAGTCCAGGACCACCAGACATATTGCAATCCTCGTAATAAATAAAGTGGAGATTTCCTTGTCAGACTGGTGAAAAAATAATTTCTGCAAAGAGAACAGTGAAAAAAAAATTATTTTTTCTGACACAATTGACCTAACAAATAAAGGAAGACACAAGCTAGGAGTATAAAGTGAAACTTAAACTGACATTTAATGTAAAATTAATAAGAAATATTGGACATATCACCAAATAATTGAAGGTGTGTCTCGAATTAAAATAGAACTTGCTAACTACAATATTACAGGGTTTCGATTCAAAAATAGAGCCCAATCCTGAGTCGCATACATGTTACCTTGTGTGGACTGGACACGTCCATGTGCACCTACATGCTTGTGTGACAGAGCAAGCAATTGGCAGAACTACTCTAAATTTATTTGTTGATGCATTGACATGGGAACGGGGTGTTTTCTAATTGTAATTATTTTCATAGTTGCACTCAAACACGTGAATACAAAGTGAAAAGACCCGATAATTATTAACCATTAAGTCATCAATAAACAACCATATTGTAAGCTCTAAGGCGCACTCAAAACCAGTCTAACACGAAGCCTGAACAACAAACATCAAATGAAAAATTTAGGAGAACTACTCTGCCAAAAATCGACCAAAATTGAAGGATCAACCATCAAGCACTGCATATGAGCCGCCTCAATGGGGCACCTCTGACAATGTGCGTAGACAGAAAGGCATTAGATCCTCACTGATAAGCACAAATGGTGTGATAAAACATGCGATTTTGGGTATTCTTATACTCGACCTAACACTCAAACACTGGTTTCCAACACGATTCACCAATAAAATTTCACTAAAGAACCGAGCACATAATTGTATATACGTATATATAAACATATATAAACAAAAAAAAAAAAATCTCCAAAAAACAACAACAAAAACAACGACAACTTAGACTTAGATGTCGAAATGAGGTTGGCAACGGCGACAGGAGCGAGCAATTCTACACTAATAAGCAAACCCATTTCAATAACCATAAAAATACTAATATCTGAAAGCAGCACAATCCAATACAAGTCAAAACCCTAAACCCACCAAATAATAAGAAGGGTTTGATGTAACCCTAAACTAAAGAAGCAGATAGAAATGAAGATGGAAAATACCAGAGAAGTAACTATAAGCGAAGAAGAAGAAGGAGAGAGAGAGAGAGAGAGAGAGAGAGAACGCTTGTGCACTAGCTCTAGCTAGTAAATACTGAGGAGGGAAAACGATGGAAGTAAACTCGGGTGGGTGATGATCATGAAACTTACTAGTCCATTTAACTCTAATAATTTACAGTTCTCGTATAAACCCTAACAATACTCCATTTAATTGTAAAAAAGTTCTACAGAAATTTCAACACAAACAAAACAAATTTAAGAGTATATTAACATAATGCAACCAGACCAGACCAGACCAGATAAGAGAATCAAACCTGAGTGCGGAGCTCGGCAAACAAGCAGACTGGTGGCGAACGGAGCTGGGCGGGCGCGAAAGAGCAGAGCCGGCGGCGTCGAGCTTCAGAGAAAGACGGCAATGGCGAGTGACAGAGAGACAGAGAGAGAGACGGGCCCGAAAGCCAAAAGCAAAAGGGAAGAGAGAGAGAGAGAGAGAGAGAGATGAAACCTAATGGTATGCTGATGGGCTAAGTGGGCTTAATGAACTGGGCTTAAATTTGAAACTAACGTTATACATGTATATATATACGCGCGTTCGTTTTAAAAAAATAATAATAATAATAATAATAAAAATGTAAACAACTGGCGAATTCGGTTGAAACCGACCGTTTTTTTTCCCCCTAAAATCGAGAATCGAATCGAACTGAACTGCCCAGTTTTCAATTTCCGCAATTATTTTAAACATTCCTACAAAAACGTTAAAATTAGATAACATAGGCTCCAAAGCACATTCAAACTTGACCCCTAATCAAAATCATTAAATCTCTGATATGGCCCTTAAAAAAGGAGGGATTTTATGGCAGAAAGGCCAAATTTTGGGTTTATTTTAAATAAATGTTCATTTTTTTAAATACTGTAATAAAGTGATTGGTATATTGACTAGCATATCAACGTAAATATTAAGTATAAAATATAATAAATCTAGTATAAAAATTTATTAGTATACTAAAATTAGTATAAAAGTATATATACTAAATTTAAATATATATATATATATTCGGCCTTTAATTATAAAAAGAGAAAAATGAACATTTATTAAAATAATGTAAGAAAATGATACATACTCTAATTTCTCAATACTATTATTTCTCTAAAACAAAACTTCAACTTCTTTAAAAATATTTTGATAATTAAGTTTAAATTTAACGGCTATAGTTGAGTTTCAAGAAGTCATAAGGTAATTTTTGGTTAAAAAATTAATTGAACGTTGATTTTCACGAGTTCTAACAAAAAAAACAACCGTAATAATGTCAAAATTTTTCAATAATATTCGACTTCTTTTAATTGTTTTCAATAAAAGTGATAGTTTTAATAATATTTTGATAAATATTGTATTCCTGATAAATGTTTTGTGCATTTTGACAAATTTCGGTACAATCTCGAAGAAGATTAAGATTAAGATTTATATGCTAAAAGCTAGTTTGTGATAATATAAGAATTGAGTTACGGCACTATAATTCTTTATATTACCTGATCTAGTTTAATACACATAACTTGTTTATGTTGTATTAGTATTTCTATTAGAAGTCAGATACTTCAATGATTTGAAACACATTATTCCCGTTGAGATAGAAAAACACTACAACCTATAATAAATAAAGTATTCTATCTTTATTTACAGATTGTAAACTACTTCATTTAGACTTAGATAAAGAAACAAGTCTCTCTATAATTAACACTTAATCATGTTTGTTTATTTATACACATATAAAGTTATAGAATCTTTTTCAGATGAATAAACTATTCAACTAAGATAGTTTAATCTAGCAAATGTCATAATTTCATATAAAAGATAATTGTTTATACTTATAAGGGTAAAATTAAAAATCTGCTTTTTAGGGCATAAATCCCAACACCAAGATATACCAGGGTTGGACCCAAAAATTGCCATACATAAACTGGCAGTGTCAAAAAATACTCCATATATAAAGTTGGCTAAAAAACAAATCTGATTGGAGCTAATCCTAAAAATTAAGGTGGAGGTCGACAAGTTGATTAAAGCTGGTTTTATTCCAAAGGTCAATTGTCCAACTTAGGTAGCAAACATCGTCCCGATGAAAAAAAAAATGGACAAATACGCATTTGCGTAGATTATCAAGACCTTAATAATGCATGCACAACAGACGAGTTTTCTTTATCGATACCTAAATTGTTGGTAGATACTATCATTGGATTCAATGCACTGTCTTTCATGGATGGATTTTCGGAATACAATCAAATCAAAATAGCAGTAAAAAATAAAGAGATCACTA
This sequence comes from Parasponia andersonii, assembly GCA_002914805.1. NCBI lineage: Eukaryota > Viridiplantae > Streptophyta > Magnoliopsida > Rosales > Cannabaceae > Trema > Trema andersonii. Next base: position 663,527 of record JXTB01000016.1, read on the forward strand.
CTTTTTGAACACCGAGAGGCATTTATTATTATACAGTGATGTTGTTTGGATTAAAGAATGTATAGGTAACATACCAACAAGCCATGATCATAGTCTTCAATGATATGCTTTACAATACTACTAACTGTTATGTGGACGACTTGGTGAATAAGACCAAAGAAAGGGAACATCACTGGGATGATCTTAAACAAGTTTTTGATAGACTTAGGAAGCATAAGCTCAGGATGAATCCTTTAAAATATGCATTTGGGGTAACATCGGGAAAATTTCTTGGCTTCATTGTAAGACACTGAGGAATCAAAATCGATCGAGTGAAAATAAAGGCAATCTTGGAAATACCTCTCCTGCGTAATCTACCACAACTGCGTAGATTACAATAGAGACTTGCTTACATCCAAAGGTTAATCTCAAACTTATCAACCAACCCTTCACAAGATTAATACAAAAGAATGTACTATTTATTTGGAATGAAGTCTATTATGATGTTTTTAAGAGCATTAATTTTTTTATAGCTACCGGTCTTAATGGCTCTTATCATAGGGAAACTTGTAATATTGTATATTGTGGTACTTAAATGTTCATTACGGGTATTGTTGGCTCAAAACAATGAAAATAAGAAATTACTTTAACAGGCGGAATGCCACTTGGGTCAAGGGTTAGAGTGGAAGATCCAGCTTCATTCGATCTTCTTTCTCTAGTTACTCGTTGTAGGATTTAAGCATAACATGCTTGTATCTCCCCTTTAGATCGTCTAAGATCATTGAGGGAACTGGCCAAGCTATTGACTGCATTAGCCAACTCAATGTTAGAAGGTTCTTGTTATTGCTACAGTTGAGGGTATTATTGTTGACTATCTATTTTGGAAAAAAGAAAGATATAACTTTAATAATGTCGTTGCAATAGAATTTCTACAACAAAAAAAGAAAGTATTTAAAAAAGGAATTTCAACAACAAGAATGGAAGTATTTAGAAAATGGAATTTCAACAATAAATAATAGGGTACCTTGGGAAATGGAGTTTTAACAACAAAAAATAGTGTTTAGGAAATGGAATTTCAATAACAAGAAATAGGTTACTTTGGGAAATGGAGTTTCAACAACAAGAAATAGAGTGTTTGAAAAGTGGATTTTGACAATAACCAATTTTAAGGGGGAACAACAGCTGAGTTTCGAGAAGCAAAACAGACAAAATTACAATATAAAAGAAACGAGATGGACAAAATAATGATACACTACTCGATATTGAAAAATGAAACGGGCAAAGTAACAGTGCACTACCGGATGAAACGAACAAGGTGACAAGATGCACTTGCGGATCCTAGGAATCCTGAAGAAACGTCAGTTTTTCTTTGGCTACACCCCAGCGGAGTCGCCTTTTAATGTTCAAGATTGAACCTTGAGTTCTGATTAATTAATAAGACCCATGATCAATTAAAGCAAATCAAAGAATAACTAGGATTATGGTTAGATTACAAAGAGTACATAGTTGTAAAGGTTATAACAACACTGTCTACGTATCGAAGTTCTGATAGGCGGTCGATATAGAAAATGACGCTTTCCACAGTATTCTTGCCATGTTAGCGGTTATAGGGATAACGTACTTACAATATAATAATAATAATAACTAGAACTATCGTCCTTTTTCTGCTTATAAGGCATGGCTTTGGTATACAACTTGCAATGGCGTCGTCTGGACAGGAGTTGACACATACATTTGGGACATAGAAGCTTCAGTGTTGTTGACTCAGAACATTAATTAACAAAATTGGTAATGACATGATTTTCAATATGACTTCGATATGGGGTCAACATCCCATTGATGCAGATACAAATAAGTCCTCTTTCAGATACTATCTCTCTGCAATCAAGAGAAATTTCTTTGAATCTCCATACAAAATGAGAAAGAGACTCATTTTCTCGTTACTTCAGAGTAGCAAGATTGGCTAACTCTAAGTTTTGTTTTGCTATGAAGAATTTAGTGTAGAAAACTGTTACTAATTCTTCCCAAGTGGTAATTCTACCAACTGGTAGGTTGACGAACCATGAATAGGCTCTATTAGTAAGAGACTTAGAGAATTCTCTCAAACAGAGCTCATGATCATAGGCATGAACTCCAAGATCATCAAGGAAACTGATGATATGTTCTCTAGCATTGCCGCTTTTACCATTAAATTTCTTGAATGTAGGGCTGATATAGTCCTTTGGATATGGCTTTGAAGTGATCTAAGCAGGATAGGGAGGTTAGAATTCTGTGGTTGCTATACTTCTGCGGGCTCTTTCGGCTATATGCTTGAACATTTTTTGCAATTGTTCCTTAGTAATAAAATTTGGTGAGGAGATGTTACCAATATCATTTGATATGGTGATGGCATTGGCAGTATTTCCACTAACTCCGGGTAGAGTAGAACAATCACAGTAATTCGACTTCCACAACCCACTCACAGGGTGAAAGTAATGGACACTAAGAATAAAGAAGGTGATACACATCAATCCATTCTAAAAGGCTAATGGTAACTTTCTTATATACTTTTTGGCTCTGATAATTTTCTTATATACTTGACATATATCTGAATATCATTATATCGAATAAAATTAAATTTTTGTCAACCCATTTGGTGAAGTAACTATTGCAATTAACAATATATTTATCCTTCTCTTGTTAGGGGCCTTGACGTGGGATTGGAAGGGGTATATTGCACAGATGATAGGGTATACTTTCTCGACACTCGAACCAGCAGCACAAGTTCAATAAGCATGCCTTTGCCACTAGCAAATATCAGATGTGTGACTTTGATGGGAGATTCAATATGAATAGGATGCACATCATTTAATGAAGCCATAGAGAAATACAAAGAGAAGATATATCAATAGTCGATTACAACAGGTCGAACAATGTCTACATACACTATACTATCACCTAGTAAGATGGGAGTGGATAGTAGAATCCACCAAGTATAGGCAGATCACGAATCGGTTATTATAGTCAACACTATAGGTCTATACGTATTTGACAACTATGCTTCCAAAGACATGTCAGCTGTTTCTTCCTCGAATGACCACGATGAAAGAATCCACACCATATTAGCTCCATTTGAAATGAATGATCCATCTTTCCATATGAACAAGAACATGGTGTTGCTTACTTCTCACAACCATTTAGCCTATTGGTGTGCTATTTAAAACAAACAATTGTGATTGCGGGTGTTATGCTTGGTGAAGTTTTTTTTGCTTGCACCATATTCTGGACTAAGGATTTTGGGTATGAAAGATAATGTGAGACTTTAAGCTACAGATAAAACATTACTCTATCGTATTATGTACTCATCTAAACCTTAACATATTTGAATTTGTTTCTGTCACTAATTTGTAGTAGACTACATGTTGAGTTCTAATATCTCATTCTAAACCATAATACAATGGATATGGATATAGAGAATGTGATTGACATTCATGAACTCATTTATTTAAGTTTGCGTATAACCTTGGCTGTTTTCTATCAGTGCTTGACAATCTTTAAATTTTTATTATCGAAATCCAGTACCATCATTTTAGGGCATTTTAATCACATGACACATTAAATCTATCTTAGCCATATTTCGCACAACTTTCTCATTTTATCATCTCTCTAGACTGGAATCAATTTTTAGCACACCCATAAGTCTCCAATTCAAGTCACACACCTATTTCTTCTTAAGTGTTAATTCAACCAAAAGCAGATGCATATTTTTACGCCTAAGTCAAGTGGGCAAACATATTCCCCGCAATAATTTAATTCTTTATGACAACCTTTGGCTAACCCATTATATTATTGATTTTCTACTCTCCAACTTCACACACATTATTATTTTTTTTGCTAAACAACCCTATATCAGTAAACCAATTACCAACATTACAAGCTTCTTTAATGAAAGTAAGAAAATAAAACATTAAGCAAAAACATTATAGGGTTCTTTTCATTCTCCTCTTTAACTTGCTTCTTTTTCCAATGGAGGATTTTTTTTATGGTAATTTTTCCAAAAAAAATATAATAAAAATCAGTGGATTTAAAAAAAATTTAAAAAATCTTGAATTTTAATCAGAAAAATACCACTTTTAAATATATTTTAAAAAATATCACTTCTTATTAATTAATAAGATACTTAAAGTCATGTGACTTGACCAGTTACCTCAAGTAACTAAATTAGTTACTTCAAGTAACCTAAGTAATTACCTTGAGTACCATTAAACATACAAACTTTAAAGAAAAATTGATATTTATAAATATTTATTAAAAGTGCTATTTTCTAAAACTATTTTTAAAAAATGATATGTTTCTAAATGAACCTAGGATTTCTCAAAACAATTGGCGGGAAATTTCAATTTTGTCAGAATTCAAAACTGTACCAAAAATTGAAAAATCTCTCTAAGTTTTTTTGAAAAATTCATAATTTATTTAGAATAATATCACTATTTAAAAGATTTTTTTAAATAACACTTTTAAAAAATATTTAGAAACATACTATTTTCCTTCAAAATTAGTACTTTTCAATAGTACTTAAGATAACTTAACAAGTTACTTTAAGTAACTAATCTCGTTATTTGAAATAAATGATCAAGTTATCTCATATAACTCAACTAGTTACCTTAAATATCTCCTTAATTAATAAAAAGTGTTATTGTAAATACTTTTAAAAGTGGTATTTTTATAATTAAATCTAGAATTGTTCAAAGTAATATCAAATTCTTTTTTGAAATATTACCATAAAAACCAAATTTCCTCATTGAAAACTTCCGGATGGGCTGCTTTTTTTTTAAAAAAAAAATATTAGATTGACATAGAAAAATATCACTTTTAAAATTTTTTAGAAAAGTATCACTTTTAATAAATATTTAAAAATATCATTTTTCAAAATTTATATTTTTCGGTGATACTCGAGATAACCAATTGAGTTACTTTAGGTAACCAATTAAAGTACTTCAGGTAATTTGATTGGTTACCTCAAGTATCTCACCAATTAATAAAAATGATATTTTTCTAATTAAATCATAGATTTTTCAAATTTTTTAAATTTTACAATAAAAAATCTAATTTTCTTTTTTAGTCTTTGATACTTTGAGCCTAGAATTTTGAAAGGAGCCCTTTCTCAATATAATTTCTACGAAATCAGTATTCTCGAAAATTTTTGATACAATTTGGGCTTCCTGAATACGTGCCAAGAGTTAAAAAAAAATTGAAAAATTAAAGATGGGCTTTTGTTTTTAAAATAATCTCGGATTTATGTAGAAATATCATTGAAAATTGATTTGAAAAAAAATACAACCTTTGTATGTATTAGAAAAATACCACACTCCTCTCCAAATTTGGAGTTTTCAAAGGCACCTAGTAACTTTTCGAGTTACCTAAAATAGCCAATAGCCCGATTAATTACCTCAACTAAACCTCATCAAAAGTGGTATTTTTTTAAAATAATTATGAGATTAAAAAAAATGACCATCCAGAATTTTTTTTTTTAAAGTTTACCACATAAAATCAAATTTCCTCAATACTATTTCGATAAGCGAGATTTTTATACAATTTTAATGAAGGTGGTAATTTTTGACAATTTTTTACAATTTTGAGCAACGTGTCGATGATTTTGGCAACTTTTTACTATTGTAGTGAATTTTTGTAAGTCTGCCAGAAATGATGTTTATGCAAAAGAAAAGTAAAACAGCTTCCCTTCTTTGACTTAAGGGTAGGGCCCTTTCAAAAAGCATACTCCCTCTGATAAAAAATCCCTCTTTGTTCTAAGCTGCATCTTAGAAATACAAAATCCTCAACAGAAATAAACTTATTTTTGCATATTGTATCAGGTCAATGCACTGAGTGCCGACTCCTTTCCTTCAACCGAAAATGGAATAGGTTTGGTTGGAGCTGGCAGGCGGCCAATGCTATCAACTTTATCTTTCTGCTTTGGGGGAGGTCTAGCTGCTTTTGGCAACAACCTGCCTTTCTTCTCAAACCACTCAGGCTTAAGCAATGCTTGGAAACCCAACTTGTTGTAGTAAACTCTTCTAACAGACCCACCCGCCGCTTCCACAGCTGCTTTCGCCCTAACAGTAACCCTCGATACCTGTAAACTTCATCAATAAGTCCAACTTGGCCTTTACATGAAGAAAATATGTTTTAAAATTTGATTGATGACTATCGTAATGTTAAACTTGGTTCAATATTCAAGTCTGGATAAATCTAGTCATAACAGAACATAAAATCAAAGAGTGATAAAACCCAGAACAGTCAACATAGGCATAGGCATACTACATCATGTAAAGTCACACGTAGCAGATGTTTTATGAAGCCACCAACCAAGCGAATAAAGCAGTGCTGAAGCCTTAACTGAATAGCATAGCCGTTCAAAAACAGAAAAGAAATATTCAAAGGAAAACTTCTTATTTTGATTCCGAAAGATTTGATCAAGTCCATACTGTAGAGTTTGCAACGTAGGTTTTAAACCGAATTGATGAACGTCTTTGTTCATCAAGTCCTAACTATCAAACACACACAGCAGCCAGTACACAAGAGAAAGACAACTTCTTTGTTCAAGAACATGCACAATTACAACAGTTGATGAACTTTCAAGAGGTTCAACTCTCTCCCATCAGAAAATAAATCTCAATTACCCACAAAACAATTACCTACTCCACAAGAACCAGCCCACTCTCTGTTTATATTCTCCTCTTACTCAACCAACAATAGTTATAACCAAACTAACAAAAATAACCAACCAACTAAAATTGCAACAACCGGCCTCTGCTCTAGCAACCAGCCAGTAGACAGAAGCTTATCATACACAGAGTCAAAAACATAATCACTTCAGCAAGCCAACAATCAAAAAACTACATTAGTGGTAATTTTTGATCCCTGATTTTTAATGATTGCTTGTATATTACTCAAAACATTAAGACAGCATAATCGAGCATAAAAGTTAGGTTAGGTTAGATATAGATATATTGTCTAGGTAGTTAAATTAGCAATTGAGGCGTGTATATATATAAAGGCTTGGTAATAAACCCGCTAACCGGAGTCAAAGGTGCTGAAATTAGAAGACTGGAATGTAAATAATTGTAAATAAAGGTGTAGAAATGTAAAGGGGACCAGCTAACTGGAATTAACTTGAACTGAAATTAAAGTGCTTGAAAATAAAGAGTACTGAAAATAGAAATAAAGTACAAGAATATACAAAAAAAATAGGGTTATTGTATTATTATTATTATTATTATTATTAAGTTGCCTTAGATACAAAAATTACCAATAACATAAGTGTTGGGGTCTTTAGATGATCAACTTTTAAGATATGAATACTAACTTAAATACATGCGTGGAAGTATTAATGTGCAGATTTGATGATAATGTAACTGAGAAATTGAGAATGTGAGGCTGTTCACACGAAGATCATAATTTGATCATGCGCGGAATGAGCTTTAGACTTGTGCAAAACCTTATAAAATTAGTCTAGGTCGTTGATCTAAGGTAATGCATGAACAATCGGGGTGGTTTCTAGACTGTAGAATGTGATGAAAAGTCAACAATCAGCCAGTGCTTATGTAGAAACAGTGGCTGATCATGCATGCAATGTTGGAAAAGGGGTACTTTTTGACATGCAAATGCTTATAGGCTAGAAACACGATCCTAGGGGACATATACAGGATTGGAAGTAATTTGAGCCCATCGGGTGAAGGGAGAGTGAAAGAAAATGCAAATTCCAGGCACTGCAGTGGCTGAATACAAGAATAACAGAGAAAAAGAAAGAGAGTGATGGCTGACAGTGATGGGTAAAAGTGCGGAATTGTTGTGTTGTGTAGATCATGTTTTGGCCTCTAAGATTTGGGGACCAAGCTGGTAGCGGGGGCCAAAAGAGCTTCTAGTAGAAGTAATGGAAAAACTTTTCTACTAAGTAACTTTTTCATGTTTCTAAAGTGGTTTTGCACATGATTTGAGCCAATTCCAGCCATTCTAGCACCATGGAATTGCTAAATGATCTCTAGGATTCACAAACTGGTTTAGGAAACACCCCAACTACTGCAACCTCACTGGTTTCATCGAGAAACCACATGCTAAAGGTAGTAAAACAACCTGGTTTAGGGGGCTAATGTTTCTACATGCAAACAGTAACATTCTTTTTTGTCAATTTTATGCATGAAATCCTTCTTCTAGAATCTCTAAAAGGGTTTAGGATAAATACCCTAGTTCGTTATTGGTCTCTATCCCCTAAAACTTTCCCTGTTTTTCGTCTGTTTTTATTCCGATTATATTCGGCTTAATCTAATAAGAACCAAAGCTTAATTAATATCATTCTAATCACGTTTAGGAATTTAACCCAGAACAAACTATCAATCAAAAAACTATCGTAAATTGCAATAATATCATTCCAGAAATAATGTGGGGGCAGGAGAGTACTCAAAGGTGATTCATCTGATACAAAATAATAAACTTTGATTCAGTACAAAAAGCAGAAGACCTTAGATGAAAAATACCTCCAGATGAATAGGCCACTTGATTTGGTCAGCACCACGACCCATTAATCTTACTCCATCTTTTATTTGTTTCCCTACTGCCCCTGTATCCTATTTTAAGGATGGTAACCAGAAAATGCTAAGGCTGAATGAAGAAATGCTCCAATTTCACAAGCTGAAGAAGGAATTTACCATACCTTGAGTGTTTTCATCGTAATCAACTCATGAGAATCAATCTTTCCTTCATTTATAAGTTTCGCAATCTTTCCTAACCCTACTGGCTGCCAAAAAAAATATGATAGAACTATCAAAAGATTTGCCAAAAAGGTGACACTCTTTGTTTTCATACGAGTAAAAGAGAAAAAAAACAACCACTGGAAAAATAGTCAGAAGTCTGATACATAAAGCTTTTGAAAAAAGTCATCAATTCTGTACCAAACATATTGATTTGATACGGAATTAGATAACAGAATCAATTCTTCTAAAATGAGAATGAACCCAAAGGAAAAGTATACACAGAAAGGATGTTTTCGCTTCCAAGCAAAAGCTTCAACAAAAAAGTGCAGAGAAACAAACAGTGTTGAATAGTTTTGCGATTGAATATGAGACAAGAGTCTACGATTCAAGAGAATGCCCCAAGGTTACTCCTCAAGATTGTAAACAAGGAACTTTGTATCCAAACCATCAACATATACTTCAGCTCATTTAAACCATACAGCAGCAATATGAGTTTATAACCGAAATTCAAAAACTGTTTCAAATGTATCAGTTCCAGCTCTCCAATAACAGAAAAGTCGAACTAAATTCAAAATAGCATGAAACTGGATAATCCAAGTCCTACATTATAATCATTTCATAAATATATATAACTATATCTAATTCGATGTTCAAATCAAAAGCCAAGCAAGATCGACTTATCAACCAGTTGTAACATTAGTCCTCCATTGGCGACCAAACAAAAAATTGTCTCCCAAAAACCATAAAGTACCTGAAAAGTGAGGCTAAAGGGGTTCTTAAACCCTCGTTTGGGCAAACGACGCCGTAAAGGGGTCTGACCACCTTCAAACCCTAGCCTCCCTGACCCTCTAGCCTTCTGACCTTTGTGACCTCTTCCGGCAGTCTTCCCCTTCCCGGACCCAATCCCACGCCCCTTCCGCGTCTTCTGCTTCCTGGGAACCTTGCCCCTCAGATCGTTCAGACTCAGAAGACTGTACGCTCTGAGACCCCCAAAACCAAACCCTTCATCACTTCCCAATCTAGGCTTAAGGAACTGCACAAACCGCAGGGTCCAGAATGGAACCGGAGGAGGAGGGGGTGTTGCAATGAGTTGGGTCCGGACATAGGCATTGAAGATTGAGCAAAGTCTTCTTCTAAGCATTTCGGAGAAATCGTGGTGTTACTCAGCGTTTTGGTTGTTATTCTGATACATTTAAGGAGCACTCAAAACCAGTCTAACACAGAGCCTGTCAAATGAGAAATTTGCCGAAAATCGAAAGAATAAATTTTTTTTTTTTTTGAAGGATCAACCATCAAACACGGCATATAACGCGCCACAATGGTGCACCATTGACACTGTGCATAGGCAGAACAGCATAGAACCTCACTGATAAGCACAAATGCAATTTCGGGGATTCCTATACCTAACCTAACATTAAACACAGATTTCCAACATATGATTCACCAATACAACCAGCAAAGTTCACCGCAGAACCAAAAACAAGCACATAATTATATACACGTATGCATACACACATGTATATAAATAAAATCTATAAGAAATAAAATAAAAATAAAAAAAGAGAGGCTTACATGTCGAAATGAGGTTGGCAACGGCGACAGGAGCGAGCAATTCTACAATAATAACCAAACCCATTTCAATAACCATAAAAATACTAATATCTGTAAGCAGTACAATCCAATACAAGTCAAAACCCTAAACCCACCAAATAATAAGAAGGGTTTGATGTAACCCTAAAAGAAAGAAGCAGATAGAAATGGAGGTGGAGGCTATAAGCGAAGAAGAAGAAGCGAGAGAGAGAGAGAGAGAGAGAACGCTTGTGCCCTAGCTCTAGCTGGCTATGGATGAAGCCGTTTGATCGGAGGCGAAGAGCTAGTAAATACTGAGGAGGGAAAACGATGGAAGCAAACTCGGGTGGGTGATGATCATGAAACTTACTAGTCCATTTAACTCTAGTAATTTACAGTTCTCGTATAACCCCTAAAAATACTCCATTTAATTGTAAAAAAAATTCTACAGAAATTTCAACACAAACAAACAAATTTAAGAGTATATTAACATAACGCAACCAGACCAGATGAGAATCAAACCTGAAAGCGGAGCTCGGCAAACGAGCAGACTGGTGGCGAACGGAGCTGGGCGCGAGCAGTGCTGTCGGCGTGCGGAGCTGGGCGCGCAAGAGCAGAGCCGGCGGCGTCGAGTTTCAGATAAAGACGACAATGGCGAGTGACTGAGAGACAGAGACGGGCCCGAGAGAGAGAGAAAATGATGAAGCCTACGCGTTGATGGGCTAAGTGGGCTTGGAAATAGAGAAAACTACACGGAATACCCTTTTTGCCATCCGATTTTAACAAATATCCCTTTTTTTTCCTATATGTATTTTTATATCCTTTTTAAATTTACTTCTAAGAGTATTCCGCTTTTACCCTTAAAAGCGTTAATATATATATATCAGCAAACCCAGAATTGGGGATATACTCTTCGACCTTGAGCAACCGTTGATCACTTTCTCTCGAGGTAATGCTTATCTCAACCGGAGTTTTATCCATGGCGGTGGCTCTGAAGCTTTCAGTTCCAATGTTGATAGACCGATTTCGTAGCTTCCGAGATCCTATCCCTGTGGAACTTCGTCCTCTCATGGCTGAAGCCTTCGTACATTTACGCCGTCATCAATTGCGTCATCATCGCTTCCTCGAAGCTCCACCGGAAGTTCGACGAGTCACCGCCATTGATCTAATCAGAGACGATAGTTCCACCGATGACGGCCGAGCCAATAAAGGTCTCGGGAGGTGACGTCGCGAGAATGGATTATGCGATGTACAGCAGCGGCGGCGGCGGCGGCGGCGGTCTCGAAACTCACGTGCCGCCGCCGAGAGTGGTGGAGAACGAGGAGGAGATTGTGATGGACGGTGAGGATGAGAATGAAAATGAAGCAGTTGCACCGTCGATGGCGTGGAACGGGTTACAGACTTGTCACCGGGAGAAGAACTTTATTTATTTTATTTCAAATTTGGCTAGCTTTTTCATTTTCAGTATTTAAAAAGATTGCATCTTTTGTTGAAATCTGAAAGCTCGGAATGTAGACGGATCCAATATATTTACTAGCATTTTACAAAAGAAAAAAAAAATACTCAAAACATTAGTACCTTCGAATAAATGAATACTAAATATCAAAATAAGCTCTGATTTGGCTATTATATTCGACTTGGAGTGGGTTATATCGGTATGTAAATGAGCCGATAAAAGTGATATATACTTAGTAAAAGTGGTAAATAATAAATTTACCAAGGATGTAATGGTATTTACAACCGTATATAAAAGTGATAAATGAGTGATTTTTTTTTGTTCATAGTAAATTATATACTAACTTGTAATAGTGATAAATATGTATTTTAATAAGGATATAATGGTAATATGTCAATATGAATTATCAATTAATTTTTTATGATCACAGTAAATAACGGATATATCTCTTTATACTAGTAATAAATAATAATAAAAAAATTTTAAGAAATGGTAAATAAATGAAATATCATTTAGCAGTAAATATGATAAAAAATTTTAAATCATGATAAATAAATTATATACCACCTATTAATAATAATAAATAAGTAATTTAACAGAGTATAATGATAAATAAATTATCGTTTATAAGTAGTAAAAAAAATTTAATTCACGATAAATAAATTATATATTCTCTTTCAATAATGATAAACAATTAATTTACTAAAAATATAATAATAAATACAAATCAAAAAGGGATATACTTGTCCATAAAATCAAAAAGGGTATCTACTAAACCATGCATTCAAAATAGGGTAATTTTGCTGGATCCCCTCAGAAATAGAATAATCAGTAATTAAATGAACTGGGCTTAAATTTCAGGGATATGCAAAGATTTACCCCACTTTTTTGGTTCCCCTAAATAATATCCCATTTTTATTTTATTAATAAAAATATCCCTTACTCATTAGTTATACTCCCGTAATAGTAATTTTACCTCTTTGTCATGGGTATGGAAAGCCTTAATCGCCAAAAATGGTCCACCACCACCCTCACCATCGAGATCATGCTGACGGAGCTCCTCACCTTCTTCTGCAACGTGGCGCTAAGGCAAGAGGTCATCGTTGTGGGTATGAAAGCCATAATTAGATTTGATCTTTACTAGATTTTTCTTTTTATGTATTTATAATTTTAATTTTGATTTAAGTACTTTTTATATGAATGGTATGGGTAGGAGTGGAGAGCAGCAGAGTTTGGCTTATTACAACTATGATGATTATATTTCCTGACTTGAAGGGGAGACCTTGGGTTCAATTGCCACAGCTTCACTTTTTGCATATATAATATATATATATATATATATATACACTTTATTAATAACAAAAAATATTATATATAACTAATAAAATACTGTTATTTTTCTATTTATTAATCATAATATTCTAAATTATGGTAAATAAATTATATGTGTAAATGATAAATGATTTATATGCAATTATAAAGAATTATATATATATCGATAAATAATTTGTATAATAATAAATAATTTATATATATTAGTAAATGAATTACATACAACAATAAATAATTAATTTATATGCATCTATCAATTAATTATTTATATTAGTATATTAATTATTTATTATGATATATGAATTATATAAATTGATAAATTAATTTTATATTATTTAATAAATTAATTATATATTATAATAAATAAATTATGTAAATTGGTAAATCAATTCTATATATGAATATGTCTAATTAACCCATATAAAAGTATAATAGTAAACGCTAATCTTGATAACTTAAAAAGGATATAAAAGTTAATAAAATGAAAAAGGAATATTTATTAATGTATAGTTTAAAAAAGGACTATGTGGTGTAGTATTTGTACAAATATACCCCACTTCGTTGGTTCCTCTTAAATAATATCAAGTTTTTATTTTATTAAAAAAAAATATATCCCTTACTCATTAGTTACAACTCCTTAGTACCAATTTTACCTATTTGCCATTGGTACAGAAAATCTCACCACCGGATGATCTTGTCTCACCACTGAGATTACTGACAGAGCTCCTCAGCTTCAATACGGTGCGCAAAGGCAAGAAGCCATCACTATGGGTACGGAAGTCGCAATTAGATTTGATCTTTACTAGGTTTTGCCTTTTATGTATTTACAATTTTAATTTTGATTTGTGTACCTTTATACAGAGTGTGGGTAGGATTAAATTTAAATTTTTTAAATGTATTAGTTTTTAAAAATAGAAATAGAGTCGTCTTAGCTCAGTTGGCAAAGCGCATAGCCTTGAGGAATGTGACCGAGAGTTCAATTCCCATAGGCTTCTCTTTTTACTTGTAAAAAAAATACTTACTTATTTGTCGGTACTCATATTATATATATATATTATATTAATATCTATTTTTTTAATATTAGAAAGTGAATATAAATGTGTATATATATACAACTAATTAAATACTGCTATTTTTCAATTCGTTAATCATAATATTCTAAATTATGGTAAATGAATTATATATGTAAATGAATTTTATACAATGATAAATGATTTATATGTACTCACAAAAGAATTTTATACGATGGTAAATGATTTGTATATTATGATTATTGATTTATATGTATTAGTAAATGAATTATATATAACAGTAAATAACTTTTGTACAATGGTAAATGTTTTATCTGTATTGGTAAATTAATTATTTACACTGATATATTAATTATTTATTATGGTAAACGAATTGTATATATTAGTAAATATATTTTATATTGTTAAAAATAAATTATATATATCGGTAAATTAATTATATATTGTAGTAAATAAATATATATTGGTAAATCAATTCTACACATGAATATGTCTCATTAACCAACATAAGGGTATAATGATAAACTCTAATCATGATAACTTAGCAAGGGATATATAAGTTAATAAAATAAAAAAATGAATATTCATTAATGCATACCTTAAGAAAGGGGTACGTGGTGTATTTTCCTCTAAATTTTAGGGTTTATGGCACTTTTGGTCCCTGAATTCTTTATGGTCCTTCAACTAATTAAATGCATATAAAAATCTCTCGATTATCCATTTAGTTGTAATAACAACCTTTTGATCCAATATCAATAAGACTCGCTAAATAGTTAATAGGAGAAACTATCACGTGGATGACATGTGATTATCGCTAAAAAGGATTAGGAGGAAAAATTTAGTTCACTAGACTTCACTTAAGATTTAGGGTAATTTTCTAGAGTTCAAAAAGACGAATCAATTTAGCTTTAATTTTCTGGGAAAATTGAACAAATCATTTGCAATGTTGGCATCAAAATGTGAGGTCTGCTACTATGGCAAGATTTATAAGCTACAATCGGCATGGACGAACGCCAACCTAAGTCAAAGATTCTTTGGGTGTGCTGATTACTAGGTGTCAAAAAATAGATATTCCTGAATATTTTAGTTTATTATAGGATTTTAAAATTATCTAGTTTTTTTTATTTATGTTTACAAATGAATGATAACAGTAAAGAGTTTCGGTATTTTCATTAGTTTGACACGTCTATATGCGAAAGATCAAAAACCATTATTCGTGGGTTGTTACGGAGGAAAAGGGAGCTAGTAAAAAGAAATAATGAGTTTCTAGCTAAAATCTAGATTTTGGAAAGAAGAACAAGGATATGGAGGAATGATTGAAGATGAAAAAAAATTGTTGATAATGGAAATTTTGGTATTGTTTGGTTTTAAGTTTTTTGTTTAGTTTTTGTTATTTTTCTTTCTTTAGTAGTTGGTTATAAAGTGTCAAGTTTACATGGAGCATACAGGATTTTGCATGCATGTGCTAGGGATTATTACTTAATATAGCATGATTAAAGATGAAAAAAATGGTTGGTAAGGTGATATTTGGGTGTTGTTAGCTACTAGAGGTTCTATTTAGTGCAATAATTGGAGATGAACTTTGGTGAACATTTTCAATGCTCATTTTCACTAATTATATTAGTTATAAAATGTATAATACTTAAATTATTTGTATATTCATTTGAATTATTAATTTATAAATAAATGGCTAATTGTTTCTTTTTTGTTATTAAAAGGGCTTGTATTCGTACCACGCTATATGACCATAAGGTCACCAATTCACAAACTCTTATTCACATGCACTTGAGAAAAAAAAAAAAAAATTGTCAATTCACATAGTCATTCCATTAAACTGTTATAATATAAACACTGGTTTATAAATACAATCTAATGCCAGTCCATAAAAGGCAAAGTGAAAATAGGAAATGTTATATGGTCATGAAATTCCATTCATTCATAAGTTAATAATTTGATCGTGGCTCAATGTCATTCCAAACATTCATCTAAAAATAGCTTTACACTTGAGTTTCATGTATAAACTTTTCAAGCACTGAATAATATGTGCAACTATGCACACCAAAGCTAACAAAATACTATTTGTGCAGTAAATATGCACACAAAAGAATAAAATTTGTGCAACAACTATGTATACAGAAACTAGCAAAGTACTACCTATGCAATAACTATACACACAAAAGAGTAATACTTGTGCAATAACTATGCACACAGAGTAACATGACCTAAGTTGTTCAAATGAGTAAATCCTAAATACAACATAACATAAAACAACTCAAATACTGTCAATAGGTTACAGTGGTGGAATGATAATAGTAATAGTAATGATAATGATAATAGAATGAAAATGACTGAGAATGTATTAAGTTGTTTGGTTAAAGCTTAAAATCAGTAGCTGAATAAGTATTCTTATGTTGGTCGTATCACGATCCAAAACCCGGACCAGTGGCAGAAGGAGGATTTCACAAAGGTAGGAAATTCCTTGATTTATTTGAAAAGTGTCAAAAGTTCTAGTTTATATAAAAACGTTCCATTTAAATAAAATAATCGGAATTTCATCCCGTGAACCACTCCCACAGTTCGTATACACCATTAAATATAGACTGAATAATAATTAAAAATTACGAAGTCACATAAAAGTTCAAGCTTCACCATCATCCATAATAAAAGTCAAATACCAGAATGGCATACATAAATTCGCAGACAAAATAGAAAGCAATAATCTTGGTTCAATGCTAATACAAAACCCAAATAGTCCAAAGACTACGACAACAAACTCCTAGCATTACAAAAAGACGAACTGCAATCCAGATGACTTCTTACTCCTCTTGATCACCAAGATCGCACTGGACACCACTTGAGGAAGAAGGTAAGGGGTGAGCATAAAATGCCCAGTAGGAAAAATAATTACCTCGATCGAAAATATTTTAGTGATGGGGAATTCCTGCATGGTTAGTTTAGTCTAAAACACACACACACACATATATATATATATATATATAAAATCCAAACTGGAAATCCATATATATATAAAAGCAGTATAATCAAAACCATTCAATCCATATGCACATGACACAAATCAACCCATACCCATGAGCTCTCATCCTCTCATCTGTGGAAACTCAGGATGATGGCACTAAGTATGCCTAACAGCCTGCCTGATACCTAAGCCCATACCCGGAGGGGACACCCATGTGTCGCCTACCAAACCTGGAGGAGCAACTGAATTGCCTACGCCTGCCAAATGAGGAGGTAATCAGAAGTAACAAAATCTTGCGTGAGTTTACGAACTTTCACCGACGGTGGGGCATGCAGCGCCACACTGTAACCCACGATACTAACACGGTGCTCATGTATGATCCTATGACATGTGCAATATAGAACTGAAGTGTAAAAATAATCGTGCTATGGTTTTTCAGTAAAATCAGCGTACTAGGTTTTTATAGAAAAACAGGCAGCATACAGCCTTATTTTTAATATACCCAAAATAACCTGCATTCAGAAAATTCTTAGAGCAATACAGTATATATCTCATACAACCAATTCCCATCACAGATATTCGAGAAACCAAAAATCACATTTGTTCTCATATGTTGCAGAAAATAAGTTTTATTCAAAAACGATATAAAACACAGGTAATTGAATCCCTACCTCGCTCGAATAGTAATACCACGCTATTAAATCCTCAAGGTGTTGTTGACGATTGCCCGGAGAGTCGGGAACCAATTCCAAGCCCTCGATCGTCCTCTTGCGAAAAACCAACTTCTCACCGGAGCTTCAATTCCACAAACGGACCTCTTCTCAAAATTTCTAGCACCCAAAATTACTAGGTTAGATATATATAACTTGTCCGATTCGGGTCTGGGCTCACACCGGACCGATGGCATGAAAAATAAGGTAAATCTCGACAGTCCAATCTTGATTTCCGTACCGATCACCAAACATAGGCAATATATATATATCAAACTTCTCTATTTTCCGAGTACAATCCAAAAATGACAACAAACACAATCCAACGGCCGGATCAAAAAGTCAAACTTAAACTCAAAATACCCAAAAATGATAACTTTCAATCCGGACAAAAATGGGGTTGAGATATATATACATTGATGATCTTTGAGACGAGATGAATCTAACAGGACCGGTTGGAGGTCGAATGGTGGACGGAATCTTCGCCGGTGGCCAAAAATCTGAAACAGCGTCTTTCTCTTCTCCAGCGACGGCGAGCTCCAAGGCGGCTCCTGGCAGTCGACTTCGACTCGGGTGCGGTGCTGGTGAGCTCCGCCGGTGGTTTCCACGGCTGGGCGACGGCAAGAGGCGGCGGCAGCGGCTGAGGGGGGCATCAGGCTGAGAGGATCCGAGAGTGAGAGAGAGATCGGAGGAGAAGAGAGAGAGAGAAAAGAAAAGGACATGGCACGTGACCCTATTTATAGGGCTGTGCAATTTTTCAAAAATTACACATAAGTCCCCATTCAAATCTCTATCAATCTAATCCCCCAAAAATTGCAATTTAGTACTTCTACACAAAATTTTTGCAATTTAATCCCCCAATAATATATCCAAAAAATTGGTAAATTGTCCAAATTACCCTCTTAAAATCCGGATTTTAATAGGTTGACTCTAGAAATGAATGGAATTAGATATATTTTGACAAAAATATCATCAATCTTAAAATGCATATTTAAGCAATTTAACATTGTTTTTTTTTTCAAAATCATATTTTCAGTTAAAAAACACATTTAACATTTAAAAAAAACCTTTTAATAAAAATATTAATAAAAAAATCATATTTTATAATGGTGATATACTAGTTGTTGCTTATATATACAATAAAACTACAATACTCGTGTCATTATATAAAAGAAATAGGGAAATAAAATTGGCCAAATTATATACATAATTACACATTAGTAAAAGAAGAGTTACATTACTTAGCTATATAATAGTACTTCATGTCACATTGAAATGTAAATATCTTATAATTAATCAAAATACTAACTTGCCAAGTACACAAAATTTGTTTTTCAAAAAGATTTCCTTCATTGTGTCAATATATTATCTTAGATAGTGCCATCAAGGATAATTCTCACCTATTCATCCCCACCATTATCAGGGACACTAAAAAAAATGTGAAACTATAGTATTGTCTTGCATGATCATTCGAGTTATCTTATGGGGCTCCATTGTGGTAACTGTTATTGTTATGATCCAAAACTCGGGCCAGTGGCAGAAGGGGGATTTCACAAAGGTGAGAAATTCTTTGATTTATTTGAAAAGTGTCAAAAATTCTAGTTTTATAAAACGGTCTATTTAAATAAAATAATTAGAATTTCATCCTGTAAACCACTCCCATAGTTCGTATACACCATTAAACATAGATCAAATAATTATTTAAAAACGCGAAGTCAAATATAAATCCAAGCATCATCATCATCCACGTCAAAAATCAAACATCAGAATGGCATACATAAGTTTACAGATAAAGATGGAGTATAGTAATCTTGGTTCAATGCTAACACAAAACTCAAACAATCCAAACAACATGACAACAAGCTTCTAGCATTACCAAGATAACGAACTACAGTCAAGATGACCTTTTACTCCTCTTGGTCTCCCAAGTCGCACTGGACACCATCTAAGGAAGGGGGTGAGCATAAAATACCCAGTAGGAAAAATAATTACCCAGTCGAAAACATTTTAGTAATGGAGAATTCCTATTTAATCCAAATCAGAAATTCATATATATATATATATATATAAAGCAGTATAATCAAAACCATTCAATTCATATGCACATGACACAAATCAACCCATACCTATGAGCTCTTATCCTCCCATCTGTGGAAACCCACGATGATGGCACTAAGTATACCTAATAGCCTGCCTGATACCTAAGCCCATACCCGGAGGGGACATCCATGTATCGCCTACCAAACCTGGAGGGGCAACCGAATTGCCTACGCCTGCCAAGTGGGGAGGTAATCAGAAGCAACAGAACTCTGCGTGGGTTTATGGACTCTACACCGATGGTGGGGTACGCAGTGCCATACTGTAAACCCACAATGCTAATATGGTGCTCATGTATGATCCTATTGCACGTGCAATACATAATTGAATTGTGAAAATAATCATGCTCGGGTTTTTCAATAAAATCAGCATACTAGGTTTTATAGGAAAATGGGCAGCATAACGACCCTATTTTTAATATACCCAAAATAACCTGTACTCAGAAAATTCCCAGAGCAATGCAATATATATACATCATATAATCAATTCCCATCACAGATGTTCAAGAAAACCAAAAATCACATTTGTTTTCATATGTTGCAGAAAATAAGTTTTATTCGAAAACGATATAAAACAGGGGTAATTGAGTCTCTACCTTGCTTGAATAGCGATACTACACTATTGAATCCTCAAAGTATCGTTGACGATCGCCCGGAGAGTCGAAAACCAATTCCAAGCCCTCGATCGTCCTCTTGCGAAAAACCAACTTCTTAACAGAGCTTCAATTCCAAACAAACCTCTTCACTGAATTCTTAGCACCCAAAATAACTAGGTTAGACATATAACTTGTCCAATTCGGGTCTGGGCCCATACCGGGCTGGTGGCACGCAAATCGAGGTAAATCTCGACCGTCCGATCTCGATTTCTATGCCAGTCACTAAACATAGGCAATATATATATATATATATATCAAACTTCCCCATTTTCCGAGTACAATCTAAAAATGACAACAAAAATACAATCCAACGGCCGGATAAAAAAAAAAAACTTATACAAAAATAGTTGTAAAGAGTGACGAGATCAATGACTAAATTTTTTTAGTGTCGACAAAAGACCGTCTACGAAAGGGGGTTGGCAGTGGTGAGTTCATAGAGGAGGGTCAATAGTAGCATATTTGTAGAAAAGGGTTGGTGGCAGAGTTCGAGTAGATGGTGGAATGGTGTTTTAGATTTTTTCTTTGTTAGGGCTCTATGAAATCGTAGAAGCAAATAAGTTATTTGGAAATAAAAAATAAAATAGGTTCAATAGAATAATAGTATATTCCAGCATATTCCATCGAAAATTGAGTGAAATAAAATTCCATTAAATTTGTTTCTATTGGAAAGGGTTTCTCTACTTGGACTTTCTAACCAAACATTTGTAATGAGATTTTTTGGAATCTTTCATTTCCTTTACTATCAACCAAACGAGCCTTAAATTTATTGGTAGAATTCAAGCCAATTGGTCAGCTCTTTCCACTGGTTCATTTTTCTTTCTATGTATCTACAAAATGAAATTTAAAGCAGTAAGTTATTTCAACTTAAAGTCATAATTATCTTTTAATTGAGTTTTGACATAACTTGCACCTCTTTTGCCTACTTTTCCTTGGATGAAATTGTAGGGGCTGGTTAAAAAGAAACTGCACTACCTGGCTGAAGAGGAACTTCAAATCATGGTTGAATGATTGCAGTGATTCGCTTAAGAGGAATTTTATTGACTGGCTAAAGAATAACTTCCTCTTGGCTAATAGTCATTAAACCAGGCTTCATATTCCTTTTCAGAAAACGAAAGGCCCTATCATCAAGTTTGAGTGACGAGCTTATAGCAAACGCAGTTATAAATAAAAAATAAGTAAACAGGAGTCTATGATCCATTTTTTATGATGCAAGTTTAGTAGAAATAGGATAGGAATGAGTATACCACATGCACTGAACTTTAGGACATATAGAAGAGGTAGTAAAAGACCATTAGGTCAAAGCCCACATACAATGCTAAGGTAAAAACCTAGAATATAGCGTAATCAGATTGGAGAATAATGTATCTTTATATAACAAAAACTTCAAAAAGAAAAAAAGAAGAAACTCAAGACAATAGCTGAATAATGTATCTTTATCCAACAAAACTCAAAGAAAATTGACAAAAAAGTTTTGGAATAAAGTCAAATGCTTTAATAGTACTATGCGAAAAAGCTAAAATGTTTTATATGAGATAGTTAAAAAAATTAAAAAATAATAAAGCAGAAATATAATACTTATTGACATTATTATTGTCACGACCCAAAATCCGGGCCAGTGGCAGAAGAAGAATTTCACAAAAATGGGAAATTCCTTGATTTATTTGAAAAGTGTTAAAAGTTCTAGTTTTATAAAATGGTCAATTTAAATAAAATAATTAGAATTTGATCCCATGAACTACTCGCATAGTTCGTATACACCATTAAACATATATCGAATAATTATTTAAAAACACGAAATCAAATATCAATCCAAGTATCACCATCATCCACAATGAAACTCAAATCCCAGAATGACATACATAAGTTCTTAGACAAAATAGAAAGTAGTAATCTTAGTTCAATGCTAATACAAAATCCAAACAATCCAAATACCAAGACGACAAGCTTCAAGCATTACTGAGATAACGAACTACAGTCAAGGTGACCTCTTACTCCTCTTGATCATCAAGATCGCACTACAGTCAAGGTGACCTCTTACTTCAAGCATTACTGAGATAACGAACTACAGTCAAAGTGACCTCTTACTCCTCTTGATCATCAAGATCGCACTAGACACCACCTGAGGAAGGGGGTGAGCATAAAATGCCTAGTAGGAAAAACAAATACCCCGATCGAAAATATTTTAGTGATGAAGAATTCCTGCAGGACTAGTATAGTCTAAAACATACACATATATATATATAATCCAAACCGGAAATCTATATATATATATATATATATATATAAAGTAATGTAATCAAAACCATTCAATTCATATGCACATGATATATATAAAGTAATGTAATCAAAACCATTCAATTCATATGCATATGATATAAATCAACCCATACCCATGAACTCTCATCCTCTCATCTGTGGAAACCCAGGATGATGACACTAAGTATGCCTAACAGCCTGCTTGATACCTAAGCCCATACCTGGAGGGGACACCCGTGTGTCACCTATCAAACCTAGAAGAGCAACCGAATTGCCTACGCCTGCCAAATGGGGAGGTAATTAGAAGTAACAAAACCCCGCGTGGGTTTACGGACTCTATACTGACGATAGGGTATGCAGTACCACACTGTAAATCCACGATGCTAACCCAATGCTCATGTATGATCCTATGACACGTGCAATACAAAACTGAAGTGTGAAAATAATCATGCTTGGGTTTTTCAATAAAATCAACATACTAGGTTTTATAGGAAAACGGGTAGCATAACGGCCCTATTTTTAATATACCAAAAATAACATGTACTCAGAAAATTTCCAAAGCAATACAATATGTATACATCATACAATCAATTCTCATCACGGATGTTCAAGAAAACCAAAAATCACATTTATTCTCATATGTTGCAGAAAATAAGTTTTATTCGAAAACCATATAAAATAGAGGTAATTGAGTCCCTACCTCGCTCGAATAGCAATACCACGCTATCGAATCATCAAGATATCGTTGACGATCGCCTGGAGGGTCGGGAACCAATTCCGAGCCCTCAATCGTCCTCTTGCAAAAAGCCACCTTATCAACGAAGCTTCAATTCCACAAACGAACCTCTTCATTGAATTCCTAGCACCCAAAATAGCTAGATTAGACATATAACTTGTCCAATTTGGGTCCGTGCCCACACCGGACCGGTGGCACGCAAAACAAAGTAAATTTCGACCGTCTGATCTCAATTTCCGTACCGGTCACCAAATATAGACAGTATATATATATATATATATATATATATATCAAATTTATCCCATTTTTCGAGTACAATCCAAAAATGACAACAAAAACACAATCTAACGGCCGGATCAAAAAGTCAACTCAAGCTCAAAACATTCCGAAAATAATAACTTTTGATTCGGGGATTATGGGGTTAAGATATATATACCTTGATAATCCTTGCGACGAGATGAATGCAACGAGCCCAGTTTGAGGTCGAACGGATGTCAGAATCGTTGCTGGCGGCTAAAAATCCGAAATGCCTACTTTGTCTTCTCCGATGGCTCCAGGAGGTCGGCGGCTAGCTCGGTGCGGTGCTAACGAGGTCCACCGGTAGTCCCTGTAGCTGGGCGGTGGCTAGAGGCGGGGCGGCTCCCCTTTGGTGGTGCGCGGCCGAGAGACAGAGAGAAACGAGAGAGAGAGCGTCGGGGAGAGAGAGAGAGAGAAGAGAGAGAGAAAGAAACCGGGCACGTGGCTCTATTTTATAGTGTAGTATAATTTTCAAAAATTGCACATAAGTCCCCAATTTTTAAATCTTTATCAATTCTGTCTCATAAAAATTACAATTTAGTCATTCTGCACAAAATTTTTGCAAATTAATCTCTCTAATATTATATCCAAAAAATTAGTAAAATGTCTAAATTACCCCCCAAAATCCGAGTTTTTACAATTACTATCAAAAAAAGAGTTAAAATATTTTCACTATACGGATAGAGAAGTAAATATATATACGTATATATAGTACAGAAAAAGTAAGTGATAGTGATCAAATAAAGGACTCGGGTTAAGCACTTGTAAAGGCTAGACTAAGTTCTGTATGGTGTATTTATTGTTGGGATTTAACATACACTTTTTTTGGAAAAAGATATCCACCGTAACATATATTTCATATTAATGTGATGAGTAACCATATAAGAGGGTGAATGAATAGGTACTTATTTCCTCATTGTATAAGTCTTATCTTTCAGCAATATTTTTATTGTTAACCATGATTTGTGCCATATATAACTTTTGGCTAGGTAATGAGATAGAGATACAGTGTTTGCTACTATAGCATATTTCCTACGATAACTAAGTGATACGAGGATGAAAATAAAACGACTTTAAGTCGTATAAATAGAATTGCATTTATTCTAAGGAATTATGTTACAAACAGGTTTGCGAATATAATTGTGAATGCATAACCAAAAGATTAATATCATTTGCTGAGTTCATATGACACTGGAGGAGGGATCATGGTACTCGATCTAATATAACTATGTGATTTGGAGCCTAACAAAATTCTTTAAAGTATGTTCTATGTTGATCCTGAAAAGATTTGTTCTATGTTGATTCTGAAAAGATTTGATATAGTTCTCCTGAATTTTTTTTTTGCTAATAATTATTATTATTATTTTGCATTTAAGGTATCTGCAACCATTGTTATTATTAACTAATTACTTATAATTATACTCGTAATTATTTTTAATTTTCTCATGAAATTCCAACCTTCCAAGAATGGATGGAATATATATAAATAACGCATTTTTATTAACACAAAAGGTTCTTTCTTTCTTTCTTCTCTTTTTTTTTTTTTTTCCGACGCGTCTCGAATCCCATTGAGTATTGACCAAAATATTAATACTTGCTTCGCCTCCTCTCTCTACCATTTCTTTTCTTTCTTTCTTTCTTTCTTTCCCTAATTCGATTTCAGACCAAAATAAGAATAAAAATTCCGCTGATTTTCCGTAGAAAATTCTCAATTTTCTCGGGAAAACGAAGGAACACGAATTCAAGCTCAAATTCGTCTCCCCCTACTCCCAAATCAACTTCCGATCTCATCGCTTCTCTCTCTGCAAACCCCAATCCCCCAATCGAATATGAGTTTATTCGAATCCTAGGGTTTAATTTCGCCTTTTTGATTTTTGGATTTGGATTTCTGGTTTCGATTTCTTGGGTTCCCGAAGATGTATAGCAATTTCAAGGAGCAAGCTATAGAGTACGTGAAGCAAGCCGTACAGGAAGACAACGCTGGGAATTACGCAAAGGCTTTTCCTTTGTACATGAATGCGTTGGAGTACTTCAGGACGCATTTGAAGTACGAGAAGAACCCTAAGATTAAGGAGGCGATTACGCAGAAATTCACCGAGTATTTGCGCCGGGCCGAGGAGATCCGGGCGGTGTTGGACGATGGCGGGCCTGGTCCGGCTTCGAACGGAGATGCGGCGGTTGCGACGAGGCCGAAAACCAAGCCCAAGGATGGGGAAGGGGGAGATGGGGAGGATCCCGAGCAAGCGAAGCTCCGGGCGGGGCTTAATTCGGCGATCATTAGGGAGAAGCCCAATGTGAAGTGGAACGATGTGGCGGGTTTGGAGAGTGCGAAGCAGGCCTTGCAGGAGGCTGTTATATTGCCTGTGAAGTTCCCGCAGTTCTTTACTGGTTAGTTCTCTTGGTTTCTTGGTCATAATTATTGGGTTTCTCTTCGCTTTTGGATTTGTTATATGTTTCATGGTTTAACCTTTTAGGCATTAGTTAATTATTGTTTAGTGTAGTTGTGAAAATTGACAAAAGCTTAAATTTACAGGATTGCAGATTAGTAGAATGTACAATTGTCTATAAGAGCTAGATATGTAATTGTCTTATGTTGATTTATTAGTAAATCAAAATCATACGTGGCTGCATCATTGCCTTGACTAGTTCAAGAGGCTCTTAGCTCATGTTATATAGAAACCCTTTTTAGTATCTGTTTTGTCCTTAAGTTGTTGAAGTAATCATTCAAAGATGGAGAATATATGGAATATGAACAGGCAATTTTGTGCAGATTGATTAAATTGCATAGTTTCAGGCCAAGTTTTATGTTACTACATTGTATCTGAAAGACTAGAGTTTGGCCTTTCTAATGCATGAATTTATGATTCAGTCTTTACCATCACCTCCATAGTTGTAGGCTGTAGCAAGTGTATTTCGTTTCTAGGAGTGCTTTCACCGCATTTGTCGCTTGTAGTATTTCTCGAAGTATGCCAATTCTGTACTCATCACTTTCTGCTTTTGCTACCACTTTTTGATCATATCTCAATGTTTTATATATTATCCGCTATCTTGTTTTGTTGTATAGCTGGGTTCAACATTGCCACCGCCCTGTTGAAGTATAATTTTTGATATGCTTTTGCATGAACTCACTTTTCTTCTTTTAAATGTATTATATGTGTATGGTAATTATTATAACATCTTGTAGAGTGATCCATGATATGTGTATGGTAATATTATAACATCTTGTAGAGTGATCCATGATAATTTTCTTTGCAAATGAAAAACTTTTTCTTTTCTATTTTTTAATAAATTTATTACTGAGCTCTAGTTATGACGTATATAGCGTGTTGCGCGCGCACACACACAGAGACACATGCATGCACGTGCTTGAACATGCATTTTATACATTTGAAAATGCATAATTGTATATTATGCCAAATGCCTACTTTTTGTACTTTGGTACTATACATTATATACTTACGACAAGGTCTTAACTTAGCGAAAGATACATTTCTTATTTGAAAAAAATAATAAAAAAGGAAAAAATATAAACATAAAATATCTGAATAAAGGAACGGTTTCCTGGTACATCTCTTTATACTTGGTTAGTTGAGAAAATTAACAGAACCCACTCAGATGCTGAGCTGAAAGTTACTAAATTCTAGTGAGAGATGTTTCAAATTTGTGGAATGACTTACTTTCAGCTCTTATTTGTTGTTTTGAATGAATCCCCCCTTTTCGATAGGCTGGTTGTCTAAAATAAAAAGAAATTCAGCTACTTTCATGTTCCTATATCATTGTTATAAATTCTGGTTGAACCACCAGGTTGTGGATATTATGGGCATGAATCAAATTTAAGCTTTCGTATTGCTGATTTTAGGGAAGAGACGTCCATGGCGGGCTTTTCTATTGTATGGGCCACCTGGAACTGGAAAGTCATACTTGGCCAAGGCTGTTGCAACCGAAGCAGATTCTACATTTTTCAGGTAACATATTTTTTTTTATCTTTTGTTTGTTTGTTTGTTTTTTTTTTTTTTGATAATTTAAAACTATGTTGGTTATAGTTTTAAATTATCTGCTTATGAGTAGTTAAAAATTTCCTTGGCTCCTTGATGAGGAGGAAACCCCCTGATGCTGGTGCTATATTAAATATGTTTTATTGGGAGCATAGGCATCTGCATGGTGTGACTTGCACTCATGTATTCCAGCTGTTTTATGCAATATATCAGTAGCTTTCTTACTTGCATCTTTCTCCTTTTGTTTTCTGTAAGTTTTGGTGAGAGCATATTACAATCTATAAATCTATATAGTAAGCCTGTGATTTTTATGCCAAGGACGTTTGGAAGGTGTAATCAGGCCATTGATGCATTAAGTATTGACTTTATTGAGTACTTACCATTTGATTTCTGTGTGCATATCTTATATGTTGTATATATACCTCTTGTAAATTTTCTTACGATTATAAATTACGTAGAGTTTGCATAATTCAATGTAATTTGCTTTCTGCTTGGGACCTAATTTATATTGATTCTGATTATGTCTGGCAGTGTTTCGTCATCAGACTTGGTCTCAAAGTGGATGGGTGAAAGTGAAAAGTTAGTTTCTAATCTCTTTCAAATGGCACGTGACAGTGCCNTGTGTGGTACGCGTGGAGAAGGTAATGAGAGTGAAGCTTCGAGACGCATTAAGACGGAGCTTCTTGTGCAGATGCAGGTAAACCTTCATGTGGTGGGAAGTTGTGAAGCAGAATTTTAAGGTTGCTTGGTCTATTAGTTTTATTCCAATTAGTTCACCTTTCCTTTCTTTTACGTCTACTGGAGCAGTGACTTCTTCTATATACTTATTAAAAATGATCCTTAAAGCTTTGTGGGCTTTTGCCAATGGATTGCACGATTGTGTTGTGCGTGTTGTTTTCTTTTTCCTTTTTCTTTTATTATTGCCTTTTAGTCTTATCTTCATCCTCTCTCAGAATTTTAAGGTTGCTTGGTCTATGATTTTTATTTCATTTAGTTCACCTTTCCTTTCTTTTATGTCTTCTGGAACAGTAACTTCTATTTACTTATTAAAAATGATCCTTAAAGCTTTGTGGGCTTTTGCCAATAGATTGCAGGATTGGGTTGTGCATGTGTGTGTTTTCTTTTTCTTTTTTCTTTTATTAATGCTATTTAGTCTTATCTTCATCCTCTCTCCCTCTCCCTTGTGCCTCTTGTAAATTTTTTGTCGTTGTGTAATGAAAGTTTCGTTTCCTTTGAAAATGGAAGTGATAGTGAAATAAAACTTTTCTTTATTACTTTGTTCTTCATTAATTAGCTCGGAAGATGTTGTCTCCAGTGATGTATTACTATTGTTTGTTTATATGTATCATTGAACTTTGTTACTTTTTTGTGTCCATATTTATGCCCTGGTTTATGTGTTTCCATGATACTATGTTGAAGAGAAAATGAGTGTTTCCTGTTTCCCATTTTTATTATTTCCCTAGCTTGATCTCTGAGTCTATTAGTTGCATTGCCTATTCGATACCCGTGCTCCCCTACAGTGAAGTTAAAGTGGGAATATATTTGTTTTATTTCTTTTTCAAAGGGGTTGATAAGTGATTTGCAGTGTTGTTGTTGACTTGGACTATCTTTCGTATATTTAGGGTGTGGGGAACAATGATCAAAAAGTACTTGTACTTGCAGCAACAAATACTCCCTATGCTTTAGACCAGGTAAAAGGGAATGCATGAAGCTTTGGTGTTTTCATTATTAAACCACTGTGACCATTTTTGTAGCTGTGGCTAATCAGTAGAAATGCAGGCCATCCGGCGGCGTTTTGACAAGCGCATTTATATTCCTCTACCAGATGTGAAGGCTCGGCAGCATATGTTCAAGGTGCTTAACGTTATGCTTGAATTTTTTCGTTGGAAGAAAAGGAAAGGAATTTAAGTTTGCCTATGCTGTTGATCCTTCTCAATTTAACCACATTATCCTTTGCTGTTGTGGATTTGATAAATCTTCTCAGGTGCATCTAGGAGATACTCCTCACAACTTGACAGAAAGCGATTTTGAAAGTTTAGGCCGCAGAACAGAAGGTTTTTCAGGATCAGATATTTCTGTTTGTGTAAGCACTGGGCCTTAATGATATATTATCTGTTTCATTTTTCTTAATAGTACCTTAGAGGCTTTTTGAACATGTCTCACATTGCTTTTTTGTTGTTTTGGTATAATTCCTACAGGTTAAGGATGTTCTTTTTGAACCTGTTCGTAAAACCCAGGATGCTATGTTCTTTGTTAAGACTTCTAATGGCATGTGGATGCCCTGTGGACCAAAGCAACCAGGTGCTGTCCAAATATCCATGCAGGAGCTGGCAGCACAAGGCGAAGCTTCAAAGGTATGCAGATCCTGGCCCTTGGTTTAAAATCTGGTTTTGCCTTTTGGTAATCCATGTAGTGGTATTTTTGACAATTCAGGGCCTTTACAGAATTTAGTTCCATTTTACTGTATCCTATTTTTGCTGGGTAATTGGAGTTTAATTTACTTTCATGTTGGGAAACATTCTTTTATCATGGAATTGTCTCCAGACGGGAGGTGAAGTTCATGTGATTTTTTTAATATATATATATATGTATATATGTGTGTGTGTGTGTACCTTATTCATGCATGCTTATTGAAATAAACCAATTTATTCAAAATATTTCGAGAAAAGAAGTCTATATGTTTGTTTTGTGCTTGTTTTAATTGTCGATATTGCTTAATGCCTATGCAGATCCTTCCACCTCCCATTTCAAGAACAGATTTTGATAAGGTGCTTGCTAGACAGCGACCTACTGTGAGCAAAGCTGACCTTGACGTCCACGAGAGATTCACAAAGGAGTTTGGAGAGGAAGGGTGATAAATTTTTCTGTATTTATGTTACATCGATCCACACTAGTTGTCATTGATTGCATTTTACTTGTTGGTGCTGGATCTGATGAATTGTTTACTTACTAGTTTCTTCGAATTGGGAAGGCGATATGACCTTCCTTTTCTGTATTGAGATGGAAAATACTGGACTCTGATACTTCTGGGATTGCTTATTTAAAATTCTGTAAATTACAGTTAAAGAGAAATATGCTTCCAAATGTTGATGCTTTGATAAATGTAGGTTGCGTACAGTGTTAAGTCTTTATGTTTTCTTTCCCCTCAACCCAAGCCCCAGGGTGAGTTTGTTTTGAATTTCAAGGAAACTTTTAAGGTATGGACATGGTTGAATTGGTTGGTATAAATACTGGTCAGTTTACCTTGTGCTAATTTACAGCCCATGCTTTTAATCTCATTTGTATGTTAGCTTAGCCAAACAACTTTAGGGTAGTTCCGTATAGGGGACGGCTCGTTCTCGGCTGCGAAAGTATATGTTAATCTTTTGTACCTCTTAAAGATTTGATCTGTTACAGGAGTACTTGTGGCTACCCAAAGACGGAACTACAGTCACTAAGAGAAGAGTGAGTATCTTTTGTGACCTAATTACATAGGATTACTCCTTACCCCAACCACCCCAGAATCGAAGCTAAATTTGAGGATTTTCACCTGCTCAAGTCTTTTTCTGTGCCGTTTGAAATCAATTTTCATTTGTAGTTTTTTTTTTCTTTGGTTTTTTTCCGTAGAAAAATGAAATAAAAAAAAATATTTATGTTTATATGTCTACTAGTATATGTAGATATATGTGTTGTACTCTTTAGCTTGTTTTCTTTCGATGGTTAACATTTATCTTGTAATTAGCTATTTGAGAAACTTGCATCAAGCTCACGAGGAGCCCTGCAAGTTTCTTTTCAAGGGCAATGCAATATTTTCTTCATCTGATAGTGCTTGAATTGAATTGCCTCGAAAATTCGAGTAAAATTTTAAAGCAAGTTTGGTATTATTGTGCTCTTAAACGAATAAATAATTCCACATTTAAAGCCATAAGAGGAAGTAAAGATAAAAGAAGCTAATTAAAGCTTCTCGAAATGGATTTAGAAAAGTATTGGATTCCGTACCAAACATTTCTGCGCATTTTAACCAAACAAGTTTAAATGCATTCTAGAAAAGCAGCCGCCAGTGAAGGGGCTTTGCCCAAGTTTTCCTGCACCATTAAGTGTGATGATTTGGAAATCCGGAGAAATTTTGAGACTGATGAAAAAAAGAAAATCCATGATCAACCCTATATTTTTATGTTTTCCTGCACCATTACCTTGTATTTTGTATAGTTACAATCCAAATATTTGATCTTGTAATTTTCAGTCTTTTATCTTTTAAGGAAAAACAAGCAGAATTTGACCAAGTGAAGAGTTATTATTATTATTATTACTTTCAATTCTCTGTTTTTAGGCCTAAAAGAACGAGTCAAGAGCTCAGAACAGCGTGGTAGTCAGAAATGGTCTCATCTTATTAAAAAAAATTATGAGAAATTCACTTGGAATAAATATTTTAAATTTAATTAAATAGATGTTTATTTTTAAAATTTTATAGTTAAATATTTAAGTATATATGTTATTATACTTAATAGATACGTATGTTTACCAATTTCAATTAATATACTGAGTATATAAATTTTTATACTCAGTGTATAATATTTTACAGTTAATATATGAACATAGATATCATATATTTTGTTATAACATTTTAAAAATGAATATTTATTTAAATTGGGCCTAAAATTAAGTCATTTTGCTATTATTAGGTTTACAAATAAAAAAAACAACCCATCACTTTTAGCATTTTATTAAAAAAAAATGTACTTTTACTAAAATAAAATAAAACTTTTTATTTGTATTTTTCTATCAAAATTGTTTACAAAACGTCTTTATTCTTTAAAATTATCTATTGACATCTACATAAATAGTCAGAAGATAATTACCTAAATCGAAAAATGATCTCTATTCTCTTAGAAATCCAATAATAGTAGCTTTTAAACACACAAAAATTCTTTTTTTTGAATTCTGTTATTTGAGTTTAAAAATTAAAAATATTTACTTTCAACAATTTTAACTCTAATTTTGATTATACATATATATTTGGTAAAATATGATAAAAAAATAGAAACATAATATTTTATTTGATATTAGTGAAAATGCGTGACTCTTTTTTAATAAAAGGTTGAAAGTGGTGTTTTGTACTTATTTATTTATTTATTATATTATCCCTTATTATTATTGGTATTTGTTGGAGAAGGAATTGTCTCATCTTATTAGTAGAGACTATTATCATTATGTTTTTAAAACAACATTATATATTGTTGTCATTACGTATGATTAGTATTACTATGTATTTATAAACCTTTGAGTTCTGTAACCTTCTCTAACGAACATATATTTGTGTTTTAACTTGTGGAGTGTACCATTTCAGGAGACCATTAACGCTTACAGGACTAGGATATTCCTTTCACCAAAAACAATCAAACACTATCCATCCACCAACTGAAGAAAAATACTATCCCAAATGGCCATAAAATACTGTTAGTTCACAAAAGCAGAAATGGCTCAGGGCCATGTTTGAACTTTTCTCTGGAAAAAACAACAAAAGCCGGCTATATATTTAAACTTTTCGTTTATAAAAAAGAAGAAAGAAGTAGAAAGAGCAACAGTATGCTTAATGATTAGGATAAAATTGTGAATATTTTTCTTTTGAGATTCTCAGCGGATGAGCATATTTCAACTGAAATGAGTCGGATTAAGCCGGCATTCAAAATTCTTTTTCATGATATCCAAGCAGTACATGCTATAAAAAGAGTATGTAATCAGCATCATGTCCACGCCACTTCCTTCACCCAAACTTTCATTCTTTTATTAGTTGTGCCATAGTGGTTATGATGGTTTCTCCCAAAATCATGAATCTTCCTAGAATTCTTACTCTTCTTCTTCTGTTCATTAGATTTTCTTTGTTGCTTGGAGCTAGTACAAGAACTAAGGTAACAATATGAGTTGCCCATATAGTTGAGCTGTACTTAGTCCTAACATCTGATAACATGTCATGCATTCTTAATATCCGTCGTTCATTACATTCTCCCTTAAAGAATTATGGTTTTGTTTGGTATATGAGATTAGGATTGGAATTGTGATTATTTATCCTCTACCCATGTTTGATGCCAACTTGGGATTGGAATAAATAATGCATAAACCCAAATTAGTCCTATATATGAGTAAGATAATTTATCTCATTCAAAAGTATATGATTATTAATCTCACATTCAAAAATAGTATGACTCACATTTATTTCAATTTTTTTAGACTAGTGGGTCTCATATTATAAATATTTTTTAATATTTAAATTAATATAAAATAAATTTATTACACATTCCAATAAAAAGTGAATCCCACACTATAATAATAATACTAATCCAATCAAATACTACACCAAACATGAAATAGTATTAAGTTTATCCAATCCAATCCAATACTATAATCCAATCCTAATCTTGTATACCAAACAAAGCCTATAGACGTAGAGATTAGCATACCTAGATAACCAATGGACTATTTTACAAAGCTCAGGAGCACCGCAAATGCCATCACCAAGGAAGGATTCAAATTCCTATCATTTGGTTTAGAGGAAACAAGCCTAACCAAGACAACTGAATTATGTGATAGCTAATTCACCATCGAAGCATTATTAGTTACTCTGATTACAATTTTAATTCTCATTGTTATTATTTTTTTTTTCAAAATAAACTTTTCACTATTTTAGAACCCCGGTTGCGAAACAGCTATCCTATTTTAACATGTGCTGAACATTTTCAATTTCAATGGTATTGAAAAGTTGGGAACATGATTTAGACCTCTTCTCCTCTTAATCCAAATTCCCCAACTTTTACTAGTAGATTCTGTAAGCAATCATGGTAATTTTCTTCCTAACTTGAAAGTTTCCTTCTCTATTTTCTTATTCAATTTGCAGCATTACATTGTTTACGTGGGGCATCACTCGCATCCCAACTCCGAAGATGTCATTACTGCAAATCATGAGATTCTTGCCTCAGTCCTTGGAAGGCAATACACTGTTTCAATACAACTTTTATTGATATAAACGTTTGTGTGTGTGTTCACAACTGCAGCTTCTTATTACTGTAAAAAATTCAATATTAACGGCTGTTGGTTTCCTATATTGTTAAAACTTGTCTTGAAATCATTTTTCAGTCTTGAGAAAGCACAAGCTGCAGCACTTCACCATTACAGTAAAAGCTTCCAAGGCTTCTCAGCCAAGCTTATGCCCGAGCAGGCTCAACAACTTGCAGGTACAGTGAAAACTGCAATGACAATAAATTCAAAGATGAATAATCATTTGCAAAAACAGAAAAAAAAAATCAGTAATACTCTGAATATTACAAATATATATATGTAATATGGCAGTTATGCATTGATCATAAGATGTATGATTTCTTTTTTATATGTTGCAGATCATGCTGCTGTAGTTTCAGTGTTTGAAAGCAAGATGAAGAAGTTGCATACAACACATTCCTGGGATTTCCTTTCTATAGACTCTGTCTACCAATATAACCAACTACCACTGGATGCAAAATCCAATGTCATTGTTGGTGTTATCGACAGTGGTAGGCTCCATTTCTCATTTTCTCTTTCATTATGTCTGTGTATATATTTATATATATACATGTGTGTGTGTGTGTGTAGATACTACATATTATGCTTTCCTATTCCCGTATCTAGAACCGTGTACATATTATGCAGGAGTTTGGCCAGAGTCAAAGAGCTTCAGTGATAAGGGGTTGGGCCCTGTGCCTAAGAAATTCAAGGGAGAGTGTATTACTGGTGAGAACTTTACACTGGCCAACTGCAACAGGTAAATCAACCTTTCTAGATGCCAGATAAAAAATAGTTGTGTACTGATGCATCACTGTTTTCTTAAGTTACGAAAATATCAAGTATTATATGATAGTATGATCAAAATATGCTCGACCCTTGAGACAACTAAGTGGTCAATCAATTCCATTACAATATTTATATGCTTGCAATGCACATACAACGACGTAAAGTGACATAAACTGGTATATACCTGCAGGAAAATAGTAGGTGCCAGGTTCTATTTTAAAGGATTTGAAGTAGAGAATGGTCCTCTAGAATCTTTTGGTGAGCCTTTCTTTCGATCAGCTAGGGACGCTGATGGTCATGGATCCCACACTGCCTCTACAATAGCAGGATCAGTAGTAGAAGGCATCAGCTTTTTTGGATTAGCCAAAGGCACTGCAAGAGGTGGTGCTCCAAGTGCCAGGCTTGCTATCTACAAGGCATGCTGGTTTAATTTATGCAGTGATGCAGACATCCTTGCTGCTCTAGATGATGCAATTCATGATGGGGTAGATGTAGTCTCCCTTTCGCTTGGCCCCGACCCTCCTCAGCCTATTTATTTCGAAGATGCCCTCTCCATTGGTACTTTCCATGCATTCCATAAGGGAATTTTCGTTTCTGCTTCTGCTGGAAACTCCGGTTTGCCTAGTTCTGCAAGCAATGTTGCTCCTTGGATTCTCACTGTTGCTGCAAGCACTGTGGATAGGGAGTTCCCTACTAATGTATATCTAGGAAATTCAAGAGTTCTAAAGGTATATTTAGAATACCAAGACCCATGTCTCCTTTTTATTAAAAAAAAAAAAAGCAAACATACATGCAATAAGATCAACAAAAAAGTTGAATTTGTACCCGTTATTAGAAACGTGATTTCTGTGCTTTCAGGGTTTTGGATTAAACCCACTGGAGATGGAAGGCTATGTCAGCTTGATAGCTGGGAGTGCTGCAGCTGCCAAAGGAATCCCAAGTGAGAATGCCAGGTATTTATCTTATTCATCAGGTCATCCATTAAAACACATTGTTCTTGCCAAGCAAACTATGCTAGGTTATCATTTTTGTCTATTTTCAAAAGTAGAAGTAGAAGTTTTCTTTTTCGGATATCATATATTTTATGTCTTCAAACTAAAATATTATGCTATTTATGGTCAGCTTCCTTTGTAATCTGCTTAATAAACCCCCAAGAAAAATTATGACAGAATAGTTAGTTTCAGTTTTACTCCGCACTCTGTTGCAAATTTCATCTTCATCAAATCAAAATATTAGTTAGCTACCTTTGTAATCTGCTTAATAAACCTCTTAGAAAAATTATGAGAGTAGTTAGTTTCAGCTTTTCTCTGCACTTTGTTGCAAATTTCATATCCATCAAAAAGTAAGATAATATTTTCTAATGTTTCCAAAGACACCTTAAAAATGCGAAATGGTGTTACTCAAAGCTCCAGATCTGTCAATATAAGGTACATACTATTATCAGAATAGGTTCTTCCAGACTCTAATAAATGGTTATTTGAGCCGGTTATGTAACTTTTGGACAGAAAATCTATTAATTAAGCAATTCACATGCCGATTATAAGCTCTTTTTGTTTCCTCCCTCTTTCAGCTTTTGCAAGAACAATACTTTAGACAGCAGCTTAATTAAAGGGAAAATCGTGGTGTGCACACTTGAGGTCATTACTGATAACCGAAGAGAAAAAAGCATAATTGTACAACAGGGTGGCGGAGTTGGAATGATCCTTGCGGATCCTGTGCTCAAAGATGTTGGCTTTCAATTTGTCATCCCCGGCACTCAGATTGGTAAAGAAGCAGCGGAAGAGCTTCAAGAATATATTAAGACAGCAAAGTGAGTTTTTCAAGCTTTCGTTGTTTAATTTATCGGTCAAGACACACATACAAAAGAAGAAGAAGAAGAAGAAGAAGAAACTTTCTCAGCTAAATACAATAAAATAAACTAGAAGAGAAACAGATTCACTGTTAGCAACTGAATAGTTCTAAGATGATTAGCTCTACTATTCTTACAGGAATCCAACGGCTAGAATCTCCAGAACTGTTTCAGTTCTACACACTAAACCAGCACCAGAAGTGGCAGCCTTTTCTTCTGCAGGACCAAATATTATTAGCCCAGACATTATCAAAGTAAGTCATAGCAGATAAATAAATTTCATTTCACATGTATCCAGAATATTTTGAAATTCGATATCAACACTACGATGTAAAAAGGACACGATACCATTATAACTTATATCTCAGAATAAAGTTAAAAAAAGAATGTTTCAACATGCTGTACTCACTGTGAATTCCTCTGCAGCCTGATATTACAGGACCAGGAGTGAACATTTTGGCAGCATGGTCTCCAGTTGCAACCACAGCTACAGCTGGAAGGTCTGTTGATTTTAACATAATCTCTGGCACCTCCATGTCTTGCCCACATGCATCTGCAATTGCAACCATTATAAAATCCTACCGCCCTTCATGGAGTCCAGCAGCCATAAAATCTGCAATAATGACAACAGGTCACTAGAGTGAAAATTTTTCAGCATATTATTAAATATAGCACAATTTATCATTGTTCTGATTGAAGTTCATGTTTTTGTGTTGCAGCAACTGTCTTAGATAACACCAATGGCCCCATTGGAAGAGACCCAACTGGAACACAGGCCACACCTTTTGATCATGGATCTGGACACATAAACCCAGTTGCAGCTGTAGATCCTGGACTCATATACGATTTTGATTCTCATGACATTATAAATTTTCTGTGTAGCACTGGTGCAAGCCCTTTGCAACTGAAAAACCTCACAGGGAATCTAGTCTATTGCCAGAACCCTCCAATACCTTCCTACAACTTTAACTATCCTTCCATTGGTGTGTCCAGTCTAAATGGAAATTTATCTCTTTATAGAACTGTTACTTATTATGACAGTGGCCCAACTGTATATGTTGCATGTGTGGACTCCCCAGCAGGTGTTAATGTGGCAGTTTACCCAGCTAAACTGAAGTTTACATACACTTGGGAAAAGAAGACCTTCAGGGTGGATCTGACCCCCATCAAGAGCAGCAATGGAAGCTTTGTGTTTGGAGCTTTGACATGGAGTAATGGTATTAAGAGTGTTAGGAGCCCAATTGCCCTCAATATAGTTTAATTATCGGAGCAAGTGTTTAACAGCATTTCAAATAGTAAATAATAGAGTATGAGCTATATATTTTGGATTGTCAATCCAAATTAGTAAAGGGATAAAATGATACAGATCTTATTGCAATGTCAAAAAGTCTGATTGCAGATAGATATCTTTTGATTGTCAAGAGTGAGATATAAATACATTTTGCAGCTTTCAGATCTAAATTCATCCACATTACAAATACCTAACACATAAATGCAACTGAAAGCAACACCATAGATTTACTTAAAAACTTACGAGTAGGGAAGATTTGCAGGGCAATAACATGGAAGCAAGTTGTACATCTTGTTAAGTTTCTATTTGTTTTGTTTTTTCTTTTTTTTTTTGGCAATTTTTTTTCATAACCCCATGTCGCTAAATTGATACAACAAATTGAAGCAAATTCTGATTTTCTCAATTCTCACTGTGCTTATTTTTGAGGGAATGGCATGTCGCTAAACTGGTATGACAAATTGAAGCAATTTCTAATTTCTTGATTCTCACTGTGATCATATTAAGGGAAGGACGGTTGGGAGAGAACCTCATCCTATTATTAATTTTTTAGAAAATTTCCTTAAGTTTCTAGATTATGGTTTTCATTTAGAACACCTCAGCTTGACATACACTGATGTATGTCAGTATGATTTCACCATTTGTGAATGTTCAGACAAATTTTTTTCATCTAAGGAGAAAAAGATCTAACATGAAACACGTAAAGTGTAAGGTGGATTTCTGAATAAGTTGTTGTCACATAACCATACTGTATTCTAAGTTATGCATCCACTGCTTAATGGTCACACTGAGGAAAGTTTTTCTTTACTTTTATAAGGTAAAACACGGACAAGGCAGTCACTGGATAAGAAAAACAAAACAATATAGAGCAGAAAACATTTTCCAAGTGCAAAGTATCTTAAAACATACCTCGAACACTACACAAATTGATAGAGATGAAATGCAGAAAACGACTTCCAAGAGTTCGTGGGAACAACGACGAACCAACCACTGCGACATATGATGGAACCAGAATTGAAATTTACATAAGACTTTACTAATATAAACAACTTTTGAAATTTGTCATTACCGTCTAAGTTTCTCTTTCTTTGATAAAAAGAACCATAGAGTTGATACTCTTCCGAAAATTAAACCCAACAAACTATTCTCTAAGCTAATTGGTAGACCTGCTAAGGTTTTTAATTCAATCTACTGCAGCGATTCCGTTACCTCATGAAAATCTAAGTAGTCCGGACTAGTCATGCAGCTCCATAGCATTTGGTTGAGTTGAAAAGTAGATGATCTGATTGACCAGAAAATAATAGAGGACAAAATGAATCAAATGATGCATATTCCTCCATTTGGTGAGAAGGAGAGAAGAGGACAAGAAAATGCAGAGGAAGAGACATCCCATAGCCTACCAAAATCCAATCTTTCCAAATTGGACAAATGGGAGGAGAGAAAGAAAAGAATCATGTATGCTTGCTTTGTATAAGTTTACATCTTTGTACTCGTCCCATTATTAAGTACGAGGTGTAGTGATTAATGGTGTAATTTTCTTATAAAAAAATGGTTAATGGTATATAAATATATATACATATATATTTTAAGGGCACCAATTGAGTAGCTATTTTTTTTTTTAGTTATGCACTATGCAATTTGACCAATGAAAATTTAGCATGTATATTTTTTTATTGTAAAAAAATAAGAGAGAAAGAGCATTAATGATGCACGTCTTTTCATGTATTTCATTATACCCATTGGATCACCATCTAATGGTAATCCAACGGCTTAAAAAAAAAATACCTACACATAGGTAAAAAAAAAAAATACCTATTGGATTGGCAACCATATTTTAATCTCCTTCCTCCTTTTCTTCGTTTCAACAGAACATAAATAAGAAATTTCATTCCTTTTACTGCCACATAGCTTCCTATTTTCCTCCCTTCCAAAGGAAAATGGGAAAAGTAAACTTGATGATTGAAGCAAACCCTTGAAAACTTAATCCACCCATTTTGAGAACTGTCACCAATAGTCCCCACATGAGCAAACACCGCCCTTAAAGTGGTGAAATCGATTAGAATCCCTTACAATAATATATCTATCTTCTATCAACGATATTAACTTAATGACACTATGACAGTCTCCACATACTCTAAGGTTTTTAACAATCTGGATAGGAGTTCCTGGAGGTGTGACAATTAATCCGAAAGCAATGGCCAGTCTTTCACTGTGTTGAGAAAGAAAGGTTGCTTTGTGTTCCTCTTCAACATCATGAAGTACGTAATTTGTGTCAGGTTGGTAACCCATATCCTTCAGCAGGATACTTAGTTCTTCAAGCTTTGAATAGATGTGCTCTGCCATGGGGTGGGTAAGATCACCAGCCAAGAATGAGTATGTTTTGTTCTTGACCTCAATCCAACTATAACCGGCTTCTTTCTTTACTTTTCTCTCATCCATCAGTTTCCTCACCACAGCTCTCTCTTGCCAGTTTCCTGCCGCAGCATAAATATTGGACAGCAGTACATATGCAGCTGAGTCTTGTGGCTGAATTGAAATGAGCTTTTCTGCTGCAATTTTTCCCACCTCTAAATTGCGGCGAACATGGCAAGC
This sequence comes from Parasponia andersonii, assembly GCA_002914805.1. Lineage (NCBI taxonomy): Eukaryota > Viridiplantae > Streptophyta > Magnoliopsida > Rosales > Cannabaceae > Trema > Trema andersonii. The sequence continues at coordinate 704,875 of JXTB01000016.1, forward strand.
AGCCAAGAGAGTTCGCCACACAGTTGCACTCGCTGGAAATGGCATTTCAATTATGATATCCATGGCCTTTTCAAGCATTCCTGCACGGCTGTATAGATCAACCATGCAAGAAAAGTGCTCCATTGTAGGATAGATGTGATGATCTTTGACCATCATGTCAAAGTATCTTTGACCATCATCCACTAAGCCCGCATGAGTACAAGCAGATATCACACCAATGAATGTTATGCCATCCATTTCTAGTTTCTGCCTTTGCATATCCTCAAATATCGCAAGAGCCTTCTTCCCTTGACCATGCTGCGCAAATCCAGAGATCATTGAATTCCAAGAAATCAGGTCTCTCTCACCTTGCCTCTTGAAAACTTCATTTGCACTCTCAATATTTCCTCTCTTTGCGTACATGGTAACAAGAGCACTACTTACACATAAAGCATTATTCAATCTTGTTTTGATTGACAATGCATGAAATTGTTTTCCCTGCTCTGCAGATGCTGTAGGTCCTGCACAGGCATGGATCACACTAGAGAAGGTGAACTCATTGGGTCTTATCCCTTCCCTTGCTAACTGGAGAAAAATATTAACAGCTCCCTCTGTTTCTCCCATTTGAGCATATCCAGCCAGCATAGCTGACCATGCCACAATGTCCTTTTCATCAATTAACTCAAAAATTATGGCAGCTTCTTTAGCATGTCCTGTTTTAACATATGCATCTAACAGAGCAGTCCCTACGGTAGGTAACTTCTCATAACTTGTTTTAATGACTTGTGCATGTATTTGGAATATAGACATATAAGGTTGAGCCGTAAGGATGGTAGAATAAGTGAAATGGTTTGGTCTAACGCCTTTCCTACTCATTTGACAGAATAAATGCACTGCTTGCTCCATTATACCATTCTGCAAGTACCCACTAATCACGGCGGTCCAAGTTACTACATTCTGAATACCTTTCATCGCAGAGAAAATCTTAAATGCATCATCCACTTCAGTGCATTTACTGTAAGCCACCATAAGAGCTGTTCCAATATTGTGATAAAATCCCATTCCACTTTTCAAAACCTGGCAGTGAAGTTGTCTCGCATAACTCAATTCTTTAAGGTTAGCACATGACTTAATCAAAGAAGCAAATACTGGCTGGGTGAACTTTTCACCTGCAAGCCTCATCCAATGAAACATTCTAAAAGCATCAAGATCAAGTCCATTTGTCACATAACCTGCAATTATACAATTCCATGTAACTGCCCCCCTTTGCAACATACTATCAAAAACAGCTCTAGCATCCCTTATTAAACCCGACTTTGAATACATAATCAATGAATTGCAGACAATTGCATGTGACTCATAACCACTCTTTATAACCACGGTATGTATTTGGCATCCCTCCTCAACCACACCACGATTCGCGACGGCCCCAATAACAGTTGCCAAAGTGAAGGGGTTAGACTTAACTTCATTAACATACATTTGGCAGAATAAATCTAATGTCAGCTCATTCAATCCATTTTGTGCATAACCAGTGAGCAAAGCAGTCCAAGACACCACATTTTTACTCCCCATTTCATCAAAAACTCTCCTGCCATCTCCAACATCCTCAGTTTTCATATACATATCAACAAGAGAAGTTCCAACGCTAACATTTTCCACAAACCCAGATTTTATAGATTGACAATGCACCTGTTTACCGGCAACTTGATCAAACAAGCATCCACAGACCTTCAAAATACAAGAGAGAGTCGACCCATCTACCGAAAAACTGGACCGCCAAAGACCCGCATATAGATTAAGAGCTTCTTTGTTTCTGTCACTATGGGAGTATTCGAAAAGCAAGGCATTGCATTGTGAAGGGTCTCGTCTGGGACTTTTCTCGAACAGGTGGTGTGCACTTTGAGGATGGCAAAGTTCATGTACAGAAGAGAAATATCTCGAAGTGAAGGAGACTACATGAGTACGTGACAGAAATTTAAGGCCAAATATCATTAGGTATAGCTTGAGAGTTTGCTCTGAGAGAGTGCTTAGAGAAAAACTCACGGTTTTTTACTTTCCAACTCAAGGTTGCACGAGTATTATATATATATATATATATATATATATATATGGCACGGTAGCTATTTTTTTTTAACTTATACATAGTTATCAATTTAGCTAATGAAAATTTAGTATACATATTTTTTTTATTATAAAAAATAAGAGTTTTATTGTTTTTTTATTATAAAAAGTAAGAGTTTTATTGTAAAAAATAAGTAAGAAAAAGAGCATTAATGATGCACGATTTTTATGCACTTTATTATAATTTTTATTATAATTTTTAAATTGTAAAATAAAAAATACTCATTAGTTTGGCAACTATATATATATATATATATATTAAAAAGTGAGCTTAAACCAGCCTTTATTATAAATTTAAAAAGAAAATATCATCTTTAGACTTCTGCTAAAAGACTTGAACCTAAGCTCCGAAACTCACTCACAACGATTATTACTATGAGTATGACCTTTGCATGTCACATTGAGATGAGTTGTCTCTCTCTTTCTTTCATTTTTTTCCCCCTTCACATAATACCTTATAGGACCTGCTTTTACTTATAATTGTCGTTTAATCCACTCATATTTGAAATTTCGTATTAAATTTCAATACCCCAATTAGTAGATTATGTTATCATGTTAAACAAAAAATAACCCTTCTACATTCAATGTCAAATATCGAGACATACTAAATAAAGGGAGTAACTAGGTTTCCAGCACAAAAAAAAAAAGAGAGAGAGAGAGAGTAACTAGGTTATAATTCTAATTTTTTCATATTTTATAAAGCTCTTAAATTGGAGAAAATTTTGAGTTAAAATCACGAATTATGGTAAGGAATTGTCAATTAAGACGACAAAATCATCTTGTAGATACTACAACTCAAAAATCTATAAAATTAAAGAATTTTCAACTGACAAAAAAAGATTTTATTGTGCAAATGGTGGGATCATGTTTTGAGAATAAAGAAAAATTAAGGGAGATTGTCCTATGGTTGCTGGAACTTAGTAGTATGTTTGTTCCTTCATTATATTACCAAATTCAAATTGTGTTGGTATGTTAATGAAAAAATTATTCACTGATATTTTTTGTTGCATATATATGAGTCTGGATTCCTACGAGGTTGTAGTTTTGAAAGTTGGTTAGATTAAGAATTGGACCAACGTCTTAAACTAAGGAAGAACTAGAGCCGTTTTAACATAATTTTGGGTTCTAAGTGAAATCTTTAAATAGGACTTATTCAAAAAGAAGCGTTTTTTGCCTATAAAATATTTTTCGTTAAAGAGGGAGAGAAAAAAAAGGACATCATTTTAAAGCAGCAAATAACCCATTGCATCAAAGGAAGAAAATCAATAGCAATAAAAGTATAGTTACAAAAAAGTAAAAGAAAAAATAACAAAGATATAAGTTAGAGATTTTATGGCAAAGCAATATAATATCTCTTCAAATCAAAGTCTTTTAAAGGCTTTTTTCTTTTTCTGTCTTCCAATTATTTTTTTATTCCTACTATCTATAATATGTTTGTTATTGCAAACATGTAGAAATAATAATAAGAAGGGAGTAATAGTGCAGAAAGGTCTTGACAAAGAGAAAAAATTTTTTGTTTTAAGCAAGATGAGATATTATGATAATAAAAAAAATGTTGTTTCAATTTCCCAGGGAAAAAACCTTTCAAAAAAATTTTCTCAGGGAAAAAAGAAGCGTGTAAAAGGAAGATCCAGGGGGGGGGGGAATGTTTATTATCATGAAATAAAAAAAAAAACAAAAGAGAAATTAAGTTTATTGATGGTAGAACGTTTTCTTTAATTTCACTGTATTTATAAGATAATTAGGATAATATATCTCAAATATGAACTCAGTACATTTTGTTCTACCCTTAATATGAAGCAACCAATTGAAACGAAATTAGGGAAAAAAAAAATCCAACTCAACCAATAACAAACATGTTATCCACTACATAAAGTAATAAATGACATTCTATAGTTACATAAATATTAAATATAATAAACTTTTTCAGCTGATTATAGTCATTTGATTAATACCAAACGATCTGTATTAAAATTAGCATTAATAGGTAAATATTACAATACCACATAGAAAAACCAACTGTATATGTACATATACTTTGATTTAAGTTTTGTTGTATTGTAAAAAAAGTATCGATCAATTATGCTATTTTGTGTAGAACAAATTTGCTAAGAATTTATCTATTTTTAGCTGAGAGTGTTTGGATTGATCAGACATAAATACAGATTATTATGTTATGATTAAATGAAAATTAGTTTTTTGTAGCTATTACCAATTATATAGATTTTGAATTGAAAAATCAGAAAATTATGTGAAATGTACCTTTCGAAAGTGATTACTGGTTTCCTTGTAATAGGAAGATATATTAGAGAGAGAAGTGAGAAAGGAAAAATTATATATATATATATATATATTTATTTATTTATATAAGCCGTTGATGGTTGAATTAGGTTACGACTTGGGTCTCCTTGGGTTGAGTTAACTTCACAATTATCGGCAATTCCTTACTATTTATTTCTTATTTAGATATAAATATAACTTATACACATACTATTATTAATAATAATCATATGAGATCAAATAGTAATTATTAAGAAAGAAAGTTTAATAACGTCCTACATTAATAAAGTAAAGATTACACACAAACATATATCAAAATATATATCAAATGATAAATTACTAAGATAATACTAATGGGCAACTAAGGTCAAATGTTATTTATATAAAATAATGAAACGAAACATTTAACATTTAATGTAAATATGACAATACATATTAATCAAATTAATATAAAATGCTAAAAAAATAATTTAAATAATTATATCCAATTAATTGATTAATATTTGTTAGACTTGTACCAAATATATGTGCTGAGCATTTTAGTACAAAATTACATATACTAAAACGAGTACTCAAAATTGTATTTATATAAATACACTCGTATATAAAATAGAATGATATACTAATATATAAAATAAAATGTTACACAATCATATTATTATTGGTTTTTTAAATATTGGAGAAACTCTGTGTCGTTTAAGAGTTTGATATATGATAGCTTTGGTGGAGAATTTACTTTGTTACATAATCTGTCTGACCAACCTCAAACATAGATTGTATTAGTGTAATTGAAGCTTGTGCTCTCAAAAACCCAATTTGAAACACGTTCGAGGCTTCTTCATTAGGAACTTACACTCAGGGCTTGGTTGATGATCTAACCATGTTATTGTCCTTAAGACTTCCAAACCTAACGACAGTGTGAGGAAAAACCATATCAATAGCACGTTAGGAAAGAAAAAAAAAAATACTTGATGTATCAAATAATGAGAACTTTTCATAAGACATGAAAAGCTCAGTGATAACTTGATTTTATACCTTAAATATTAATTGTCTTTACCTTAATAAAATTGTTAGTTTTATCGATTCGTATTAGTTTTTCACGACTTTTTGTTTGTAGGTTAAAACTTAGGAGCTATTGGTATGTTCTAGAGACTTAGAATAAGTTTTATCAAAGTTCGAGAAACAAACAGGTAGAAACTCAGTATCGCAGTCTTAGAATCTCAAAAGCCCTAAATAAAGGAACAAAAAAATTAGCAGCAATACGCCATACATGACGACCATGGCTTCGGAAGTCTTTTTTTTGAAAAAGGGAAATAGCAACCCAGTGCTGCGGTGTTGGGAAGCTAAGAATTTTGCAAGTGTCCAATTTTACCCTCTTGCCCAACACCTATAGATAGGCATTTTTTAGGTCTTTTATGAATATTTAGACATGTTTGCACAACCCTCTAACTATAAAAGATTAGAAGGAGTAATCCAAGGAGAGGAGAGGATTTGGTACGAAGACAAAGACAACAATTCTGGTGATGAAGAAGCATTCTTCTAACTTTGAATAAATTTTTTTTCCCCTTTTTCTTTCAATATTTAAGAACATGCTTTGCGTGCTTTTACTTTTTATGATGAACAAAATTTTTTGTCTGTACGAATGATGAAGTATAAAATTGATACTATGTTTTGATTATTTAATTCATTCTTAAGTTATTTTCTTCCAGTTTATTTATATTTTCCTATTCTTGATGTTTCTAATTTAATTGGCTATGAATTGGATGATTTTATATTTAGAATTCAGCAATCGGGAGAAGAATTTTGGATGTGATTTTAGAAAACATAACTTTGAATATTATAGAGTTTGAGAGGCCTATAATTTCTTTGAAGCTAATTAAATAGGAACCACAAAGCACAATGAGTTCTTATTATCTAGATCTTTATAAGGATGATATTAGCAGTATTTTTGACTCGACACTAGGAGATGGAGTTGAATTAAAAAAAAACCTATTGGCTTATATACCATGAAAAATGATTAGAATATATTGGAAATAAGAAGACGAAAAAAAATGGTAATAAAGAGGATGGGGTATGGTTGTGGACTGATGTAGGAGTCGAGAGAGAGAGAGAGAGAGAGAAAGAGCTCTTTTTGAATCGAATCAAGGCTCTTATAGAGACCTTTGTCTTGGTGCCTCAATTTTAATGACGTCTTATATGCATTATTAAATTTATAATATATCACGATACTTTGGGAGTATTATGGTATGTTAATTAATAATCACGATACCTTTAAGGTAGTGTGGTTAGTGAGACACTATTGTTTGTTTAATAGTAACTCCTCGTGGAGAACTTACAAAGTTCTTTCTTTGGTTCGACTATGGTTGAGCTTTGGAAAAATGAGCTGGCCTATTTATCAAGTGTTTAAGTCGTATCTCATTGTCGTTGGCCATCATTCTAGATCTCTATCTATAACTTGGTTCTTACTATCGGCTCTTGTTATATGTATCTTTTTTACTTCCGTCACGTGCTATCTCATTATTTAGATTTTCGAATGACGAAATTATCTAAATAATTATATGAATAATACCAATTTATTAATGAATGATCTATAGTTAGATTCTTGTCTATTCTTTCACATTTTATCTTAATTTATCTCTTATTTAAATTTCTATCCAAATACTGCTTATTATATCCTTTGATTAATCCAAAAATAGCCCTTACAAGTAGAATTGTAGTTTCCTTTTCCCACCTACTCACCAACTCGTTCTATACCGTATTCATTGTAAGTTCAAAAAATTGAAGAACTCTGACAAATGAAAATAAAACTAAATAAATATATCGGAGGAAATAGAAAAGCAAAATCATCACAACATAATTTTTTAAAAAATGATTGAAATCGTGTTCTTCACTAATAACAATCTCCAACAAATTCATAATAGAAAAGTTCAAATTGATTTTATCTTAATACATGTGTTACAATAAAATAAAATAAAATAAAATGAACCACAAAGAAGAAAATGAAGTAGTGGGTTTTGTGATTTGAATCCAAATAACATCTTTCTTACTGATAAAAAACAAAAGTCATAATTATGGATTTTTTTAACTTGATATAGATTTGTCAAAGAGGGTGTGCAAAGAATTTTTGTTTTAAAATAGATGTGTTCTGAGAATTAAAGAAAAAACCTAGTGTAAAACTAATTTCATTTTAAATGTTCTTTTAATAATATAAAAGTTCATTAAATAAGGTGTGAGAAGACCATACAAAGAGAAGAGAGCCACCTTTATTAAATGGTAGTTATATTAACACTATTTTCTCAACATTTTAGGCTTATTTGGCTACACTTCTATTTTCCATTCTTGTTGTCTTAAATGAAAAGAGTTGTGAGATATTGTTAAGCAAAATCTTCAAAAGAAATTCACTTCTAGCTTTATTAAAAAGAAAAAATAAAATAATAAAAGGATCCTACATTTTTTTTTTTAACAAAACGGATTGTACATTTGTTAAAAAATAGAATTGGATAATAAAAGTAAAAAGGGATAATATCACTTTTACAATGTATTTTGATACGTTGTTTAGTTTATATATTGTGTTTTGTTTATTATCAACATTGATCCTTAAATTTAATATTTGTTATAAATTTATACTTTGATATTAATTTAGAGTAGTTAAATTACCAAAATAATTTAATAAATATATATTCTCGGACTAATTTTTATAAGGTTTATTTTCAATTTTTTAAACGGTATCTTAGTAAATTAATTATTTTAAATTAGTGTCAGAGTATATATTTGTAACAAATTTTTAATCTAAAGATCAATGGTGATAATAACTAAAATACAAAATATAATTTAAACAAAATATCAAAATATAAAATATAAAAGTGATATTATCCTAAAATAAAATTAACAAAAAGGTCCTTATGGACACCGGTTATATTGACACACCGTTGAAATCTCTAGATGTCTTCGTCAAAATGTAGCATCACATTTCTAATATCTTCCATCTTCCCTGTTTTCTTATCCTCTGTTTTTCAGTCTTACTCTTTTTTATTTTTTATTTTTTTCCCCACATTTAATCAATTCCTTCGTACTGTCTCCACGCTTTGTATCTCTCTTATTATATATAAGCATTTTTTATATTCTATTTTATCGTTTACGATTTACTTTTACTCATCAACTTATAGTTTCTATTTGATCTTCTTTTATTATTTTAGCGTTTATTATTTTTGGGTTCACAAAAATTAAAGAAGATTAACAAACTAAATAGAAAAAGACAAAAGAATGAAAATAGTTGTGTTAATTTGTTTTTGGTAATTTCTACACAAATGTTACATAATTGTAAACATTTTTTTTCTCTTTCACTTTTGTTTCATGAGGATTGAACTTGGTTCATGATAATATAATATAATTTCTCAGCATCAACGTAATAAGAGGAAAAAGAATTGGAATTATCAACTTCCAAAACTTTTATTTGAGGCCAAGTTGTTTTTGTATTTTAAACAAAGATCTTTTAGGAATATACCTATGTAGCTTTTACTTATTTTTTGTACCCACGGCCCCCACCTCTCACATTTTTCAACTCTGCCTAATCTTCACCTTGTGAAATTGGGAGAGAGAGCAGCGTTAGCATAAAGTGCACACGTATCATCCTTTAACACCTACATGCGGTTACACTTAGACCAATCTCTACGTGTCTTTTCTTTAAGCCATAATGAATGAGTTAGACAATTAAGTAGGTCCGATGAAGAGCTACTTCGTGGCTCTTTTTAGTAGATATTATAGGCTATAGAAATAAATAAAATTCATTGACTCGTTGAAGTATTTTTATGGATCTGGTAGTGTTCCAAAAAGCTTTTATTTTTTGCTTTCATCTCCGATGGTAGATTTTTTTTTTTCCCTGAATATTTGTATAGGGTGCACATAAGAAATTTTTACTTTTTTTATTTTTTTAAGTTTGTTACTTGAACATTAGGATTGGGATTCAAATTCAAGGGCTCATGTTATTGATTCTAGGAGGAAAAAAAAAGCACCAAGAATTATCTCTTTCTCCACTTTGAATTAAAGATATAAGCAAAAATAGAATTGAAGCCCCATTTTTTTTGTTTTTCTTTTTGTTTTTTAAAATATTTTTTGTTTTATTTTCTTTTAACGTTAATTTCTTAGAAACCAGAGTAGCAGGTGGTTTTTAGCGAGATTTTTGAACAAAAAACATCAGGGACCTACGGATGCAAGAGAAAGCAACAGATTAAGAATTTAACTGCTAAAAAATAAAGGTTATGGAGCAATATGCCAAAGTCTTATAAGATTAGGGACCATTAGTACTATTTACATTTTTTTTTTCTTTCTAGGTTCTTGGACATACAAGAACTTTTTTTTCTTTGCTTTTGGTATCCCTAAAAATTCATATCATGTTATAAAAACAACCTAATTAAATTTCGCACTCCTGCAAATAATTGAAAAATTTACAAGATTGAATTACCAAAATTAAAAGAATAATGACTAAATTGTGATAATATAATCAATGAAAGAACCAAATGGATATAAACGATATAATCACGGAACCAATTGTGCAATTAACCCTTTTAAAATAATCTCTTGGTCATTTTATGTTTGAAGGAGTGCTTTGTCAGCTTTATAATGTAATAATTATTTCTTGTAAGCTAGTTAAGCTGCATAAGAAGGTATTGAAAAACCAAAATCCCTCTTTATTTCCTATAAATTTTTTATAGTTTTTAAATTAACAAGTTTTATAATAAATTATCTGAAATACTAATTATGCTCTTTGATTTTATACCATATAAAATTTCTATTAAAATAATTGTGATGTAATTAACATTTTCAATATCAGAGATATGCTTCAAAAGATGAATTAAAGAGTTAAGTTTACTAATGAGTTAATTATGAGAAAAAACCCTCATGCTTGGCTTTTATGCAATTTAAAACTTAAGTTTTAGTTTTTGTAAAAACATACATTTATATTTTGAAATTTTAAAAATTTGAACTATCTGTTCTTATTTTTCCTACTTATATTAGTCCGAATGGTATTTTTTTTAAAATATTTTAACATTTTGAAAACAAGAATAATATAATCTAAGCCTGAATTTTCAATTTTTTGGGAAGTAAATTTGCCAAAATATGAATAGAAAGTATAAATTTTTTGAATTTTAAATTATGAGATATTTTTTTTCACAAAAATCAAAACTGAGGATCTAAATTACAGAAAAACTAACCTTCTTTTTTTTTTGGCAGTTAACTATTTACTATATTAGTCGAAGTTTAAGGGACTTTCGCATTAAATTGCCTAAAATAAAAGCTGTGACATGTCATCTTAACAGTGTCCCACTAGTATAGCTTGTCTCTTCCAATCCACTGTACCCAAATTCCCAAACACTCTGTGAATCGCTCTTTTTTTACACTTTCACAAACCGAATCTGTTCTTTCACTTTCCCTTTTTTTTTTTAATTTTGTTTTTCACGTTGAGTAGTCTTTTCTAGTTAAGATAAGACGCACAAATCACTATGAGATTTGACCGTTAAAAGGAAGTTAGTCTTCGATCTTCTCCTCTTCCCAAAGACCCCTTTTAGGGTTTTGGCCCAAGGGTTTTGTTTCTTCTCTAACCAGGTTAGGTTTCTTCTCGACTCCAAAAATCCCACAATTCGGATACCCTTTTAGGGTTTATGGTTAAGGGTCCTCCTGAATTAGTCCTTTTTAGGTATATTTTTCCTGGTCGATTCGAAAACCCTTTCAAAAGCTGAATTGTTATTTTCGTTTTGTGAATTTTGGGGTTATTTATTTATTTTTTTTTTGGGGGGGGGGTGGTGGGTGGGTGAATTTGCAGGCGGAAAAGTGAGAAAAAGGAAGAGGAAGAAGATGATTGCTGAGAAACCCAGTTGGATTAGGCATGAGGGAATGCAAATTTTCTCCATTGATGTTCAACCTGGTGGTCTTAGGCTTGCTACTGGTGGTGGTGACCATAAGGTGTGTGATTCTCATATTTCGTTCTCTATATTCCCTTTTAGAAAATGTGGATGCAGGTTTGTAGAGCATGAATTTCGATAGTTGATTATGTATGCTATACTGGGGTTGAGCCTTTATTCATCTAATGAAATGTACTTATCTTTTGGTTGATGGAAACTGTTGGAGTAAGTATAGATACATGTATACCTTAAGTTTCCTTGTATAAAAGTGGGATAAAAAATTGGTTCATCTGTGTCTAAACAGCTGCTTGGCCTACAAAAATTTATATTTATAACTTTTCCTCTGTGCCGTGATTTGGTTGGTTCCATTTGTTTCTCTCTTGCTTTCTAAGTTAACATCAGATTTGTTTCTTTGTTATTATGTTTGGTTTTTGTTGGATTTATATGATTTCACGTTAGTGCTTGGTAAACCTTTGGGGTTTCTCCTTTTTCTTTATCATCTGTATTATTAAATTTCTATAATACTGGAAGAACCCTTCTTTTTTTTTTTTTGGGGGGGGGGGGGGCGCTTTAGATTTTTCTGGAATCAAACGTCCTGAATCTTTTTGTTGATTTTTATGGTATGTGACAGGTGACCAGTGTGGGTGGTGAATCTTTCTGGTCCTTAAGTTACATTCACCAAATTTGTTGTCCCATTGTAACTGTATGCACTATTGACTAAAAAATTTTATCTATGTTTAATATTGATAAAGAACTGAAATCCAAAATGCTTTAGGCAACAGTAAATTTTGACCCAGTCGCTATGGCACTCGAGGCCCATTTTGTTCTTACAAGGAATTGGGTCAATCACCTCCATGCTTTTTGTTGTGATGATACTATTACTTTTTCCCGTTAAGTACTTTAATTTTGCTGCAGTGTTTATTTTCAATGAAATAGCCGAACAGTCTTATGAATGGGGCAAAATCTTCCATTCGAGGCTTTTGGTGGGGTGGCGGCGGCTTGCTTTCTAAGATTTCTTTTGATATGTCTAATTATCAAGCTCATTTGTTTTGGAAATCTTTTGCCCCAGCCCCAGCCTCACCATGTTTTGTTCATTCCAGGTCCGGATATGGAACATGAAATCTCTTGGCAGAGATTTGGATAAGGAAGAATCAACACAGAGGCTTCTTGCAACACTTCGTGATCACTTTGGATCGGTCAACTGTGTTAGGTGGGCCAAGCATGGTAGATATCTTGCCTCGGGGTCTGATGATCAAGTTATTTTAGTTCATGAGAGAAAACCTGGTTCTGGGACGACAGAGTTCGGCAGTGGAGAACCCCCAGATGTTGAGAATTGGAAAGTTGCATTGACTTTGAGGGGGCATACTGCAGATGTGGTAATGACATTGCTTTTGACATCAAACGTTACCTTGTATGAATTTTTTATTGTATAATTTTTGCATTCTTTTGTTTGTTACAATTTTTTTTGGGGGGGTTTGAGGAGGCGTTAAGAAGAAATATTTCCTTTTTTGTCCCGTGCATTTTTGTTCAATTATATGAATTCAATTGATTCGTGTGAGTATCGTCTAACTAGGGAGTTGCATTTCTGTGTGTAAAGTAGGTGGATCTTAATTGGTCTCCGGATGACTCAATGTTGGCTAGTGGGAGTTTAGATAATACTGTACATGTTTGGAATATGAGCAATGGCATCTGCACTGCTGTTCTTAGGGGTCACTCCAGCCTGGTCAAAGGTGTGACTTGGGATCCCATTGGCTCCTTTATAGCAAGTCAATCAGATGACAAGACTGTTATTATCTGGCGAACAAGTGACTGGAGTCTTGCACACAAGACAGATGGCCACTGGACAAAATCAGTATGTTTTGTTGTGTTGTTCATGCTTTGAAGATAAAGTATTTATATTGCTTTCTAATGGGATTATGTTCTTTCAGCTTGGATCTACCTTTTTCAGGCGACTTGGATGGTCGCCTTGTGGTCACTTTATTACTACTACTCATGGATTCCAGAAACCAAGGCATTCGGCACCTGTTCTAGAGAGAGGGGAATGGTCTGCTACGTTCGATTTTTTAGGACATAATGCTCCCATAATTGTGGTGAAGTTCAATCATTCAATGTTCCGCAGGAACTTCACTAATTCTCAGGAAATGAAAACTGCTGCGGGATGGACAAACGGGGGTGCAAAGACTGGAGCTAAAGAACCACAACCATATAATGTAATTGCAATTGGGAGTCAGGATCGAACAATAACTGTATGGACGACTGCAAGTCCCCGTCCTCTTTTTGTGGCAAAGCATTTTTTTACTCAGAGTGTTGTGGATTTATCTTGGTATGTTTACACTCTTTTCAGTATGTACTGTTTTCTTCAACCAAAGCAATTTGGTACATTTAGCATATTCTAAGTTCCTATTTATTTGTTTATTTTAATACATTCTGTTACAGTTTGAATTTATTCTTCTATTGTTATTCAACATTGCATTTATGTTTTGTTAATGTGCATTTTCTCCTTTTCTTAAACAGGAGTCCAGATGGATATTCGCTTTTTGCATGTTCCCTGGATGGTTCAGTGGCTAGTTTCCATTTTGAAGCAAAAGAACTTGGCAACAGGGTTAGTGATGCTGAGCTAGATGAGTTAAAGAGAAGTCGTTATGGTGATGTACGAGGTAGACAGGCAAATTTGGCAGAAAGCCCAGCACAGTTATTTCTTGAAGCTGCTTCTGGCAAGCAAGCCCCTAGCAAAAAAGTGGTTCTAGACGTTCAGCAGAGTCAGATGCTTACAAAACCTTCTGTTGATGTTGGCATTGCAACAAAAGTGTCTGAGCCTCAAGTTGATGACAGAAAGAAAACTGGAGGAGCAACGGGTGATGGGTTGAATAAAGTTTCAACATCTACCCGTGTTACAAGTCCTGTCAAGCAGAGGGAGTATAGACGCCCTGATGGCCGAAAGAGGATTATTCCTGAAGCAGTTGGAGTGCCTCTTCAGCAGGAAAATATTTCTTCTGGGACTCAGTGCCAAGCACATGAATTCCCTCTCACCTCTTCTGACAACAGAAAGGATGATAATGGATCAGTTCCTGCTGATTGTGGTGTCAGAGAAAGTTCTGTCAGGGGAACTCTCAGCAAAACTTCTGATTTGAAAGAGCGATCCGGGGTCACTGCTAGGGCTGCAATTACTGAGAGCCTTGTTATCGAGAAGGTTTCTGCTGCATCTGCTGGAGATGGAACCATCAATGTGGAACAGGCAGGAAGTGTTAAGGCTTGTATTTCATCTGGTCCTTGTAGTACTACTCTTTCAGTCAGGGTGTTTGACAAAAAAGAAGGGGAAGATGCCATTCCAATTTGCTTGGAAGCACGGCCTCGGGAACAGGCTATGAACGACATTGTTGGCCTGGGAAGCACATTCATCATGAAAGAAACAGAAATTATTTGCACAAGGGGGTCACAAACTCTTTGGTCTGATAGGATCTCAGGTAAAGTCACTGTTTTAGCCGGAAATGCAAACTTCTGGGCTGTTGGGTGTGAAGATGGATGCCTACAGGTATGCAGAGAAGGCTGCTTTATTTTATTTTTATTATTTATTATTTGTTTTAGTTTAGTTCTCCCCTCCCCCCCCCATTTATTTCACTTTTGACAGTTTCCATGAAGCATTTACCACTAAAAGTTGGATGTGTAAATAGTATAACTGGATATCTTAACCTATGGAAATTGCAGTTTACATGTTATTATGAAATCACCCTTCAGTTAGCTGTATCATGAACGATACAATTTATGTGAATTTGAAAGGTTCTAGTGTTACATATTTTGCAGGGCGTTCTTTTACCGCATATTACATTCAAACTTTCTACTACCATGTTTAATTAGTTAAATTTTGTCGTGGAGTGGTGAATGTAACCAAAGAAAAGCAAATGTGGCCAGTAGCTTTGAAATCTGGCATGGTGTTTGAGCAATGATGCGCAGTTAGCATATTGGAGGGTGTTTGCTTCTGTTTTGTTTGGGTTTTACCCTTGGTTGGATGTTTGATTGATCTTTCAAGACGGAAGTCTAGGGTTTAGAAAGAGAACATCAATAGAGTGGAAATAAAATGAATTGTTTTTTGAGGTTACTGCATTAATGTACCTGCAATAAAATGAAAATCTTCGAACTTACAATTAACATGTATGCACATTTTTTTTTGTTGCCATGAATTGTTATTCTACTTTAACTCATTTTACTTATTAATTAATCTTTGACATTATATCCACCAGTGTCTTTTCGGGGTTCTGAAATTAAATGGAAATTAACTCGCAAATTAAATTTTTTTGGAGTTACTAGTTTACATTTAGCTATGAAAAGCAGTGCAAAGTTGTTTCACTTAACTTGAGATAGTTTTTATCCAATAATTGCCCGTATATGATTGTCATGAATTGTATTAATTTTATCATAATTGGTAAGGGATTTGACAAATGGTCTGTTGTCTATGTTCATTATGAATTTTATCTAGACACGTATAAACTTGCATCAATTGGTTTGGAATTTATACCATATTCCTTTTTCTGTTTTCTTGGAATTCATTGCATATTCATTTTTCTGTTTCCCTTTGAGAAGGTTTACACAAAGTGTGGGAGACGTGCTATGCCAACCATGATGATGGGGTCTGCAGCAACATTTATAGATTGCGATGAGTGCTGGAAGTTGCTCTTGGTCACAAGGAAAGGGTCCTTGTACTTATGGGATCTTTTCAACAGGAAATGTCTCCTTCATGATTCATTGGCATCTTTGCTTGCTGCTAACTCGAATGCATCTGCAAGAGATGCTGGTAATGCACATTTGTTTAATTTTTGCTATTGGATCCAAAGCTATGATTTGTCAGCAAAAAGTTTAGGTATTGAGTTTCTTTCAGACCACCTTATTGTTCTTCCACTCTTTTCAGGGTCAATCAAAGTTATATCAGCAAAGTTTTCAAGGTCCGGGTCACCTCTTGTTGTTCTTGCCACTCGTCATGCCTTCCTTTTTGACATGAACCTCATGTGTTGGCTGAGGGTTGCAGATGATTGCTTTCCTGCATCAAATTTCGCAAGCTCATGGAATCTAAGTTCAGTTCAGAGTGGGGAGTTGGCTGCCTTGCAGGTTGATGTTAGGAAATATTTGGCCAGGAAGCCAGGTTGGAGCAGGTCTGTATCTGTTGACGTGGATGTATCCCTTTTGACAAACCGCTGCATTGATATTAACATAATTATGACCATTGATCACACATTTATCTGGTCAAGTGTATATATGAAAATCTAATTGGGTTCAATTTTGAAATGCGGGCACAAATTCTTTTTGGATTCTTGAAGTCTTAATATCATAATCAAGTGAATTACAGGTTATAAATATTTAATTGCTAAGATTCTAGTACTTTTTTGCATGCAAGTTTAAATTACATGTGTTCACATAACTTTTATTATTTAATATAAAGGTTCTTACTGTAATTTGGTATCTTTCTGTGCGAATTAATGGGGTTACATGATTCTGTAGGGTTACTGATGATGGAGTGCAGACACGAGCTCATTTGGAAGCTCAGTTGGCTTCTTCACTGGCTTTGAAGTCTCCTAATGAATATCGCCAATGTCTTCTGTCGTACATACGCTTTCTTGCGAGGTATTCTTTTAGTTTATTCATTTTGATGTGTGATCAACATCTTACTTTGTCTGAAGTATGTTACATTTTTATTTCCTGCAAGTATTCTTTTTAGTTTCGCCTTCTCCACCACTAAGAGAAAAATGAGAGGAACAAGTATATTGAAATATTTAACTACCAATATGATGAATTGCTCAACTCTTTTTTTTTTTTTTTTTTTGTTTGAAGAATGATCCAACTTCAGAAGAATCAAGATGGCTTTGTTCATGTTCGAACTATATAGCTGCACTAGTATACTTATTTGGCTGTACAATCTCATACATATGAACAAACTTAGAGATATGCTGATTTTCTTATATCTGATGACACAGCCTCATACTTCTGTTTCTTTACTCTACTCTGCCACACCTAGAAATGCAAAGTATATTGTTTCTGGTAATTTTTGACCCATAACTTTGAAATATTACTCGTATATTATTACTCAGAGAAATAAAATAACATAACTGAGCATAATATTCTAGGATATGGTTAGATTAGATAGAGATATATAACATAGGTTGTTAAGTTAGTTATACAGATATATATATATATATATATATATATACAAAAACTGGTGATTAAAGAAATAGAAAGTAAATAACTGAAATAAAAGGACCAGCTAACTGGAATTAAGAGTACTGAAATATAAATTGCTAAAATTAAATTTACTGAAAGATAAATAACTGAAATTAAAAGACTTGAAATGTATATAACTGAAATAAAAAGGCTGAAATATAAATAATTAAAATTACAATTGACTGAAATATAAATAGGACCAGATTACTGGATTGCTGAAATAAAATGGTAAGGAAGTAGGAAGTTAGTTATGTATTGTCACAAAAATTACCAAGAACATAGGGGTTGGGCCCTTTGAATGGCTCAACACTTACAGAGTTCTTTGAATAAGATGATAATGCATGTGTTCATGAAAAAATATGAAATGGATGATGATTTGATATATGAAATGTAGTTGTTTATAAGTTGACCAAATCTTGATCATGCATATAAGTTAGCATAGTCATATAAAGGCATGGAATACGGGCTTTAGTGATCAACTAAAGGCATGATTCCATGTTACTTGATGTGCAATGAAGTGGAGATGAACGACCAGCCACTTATGTATGCAACTTTCATGAAAATGACAATGAGCTTGTACAAAATCTTATAGGAGATTTATATGAAACTTAGATAATAAGTATATGGTAATACACGGATGAAATGTATGAATTAGAAGCTAAGATATGCAATGAAATACCAAAACTAGCCACTGTTTATGTAGAAAGAGTGGCTGATCATGTATGCAGAGATGAAAATGGACACTTTCAGTCATGTAAATGATGTTGGAATAATATTTCTAGGCTAGGAAAATGATTTAGAGTGATATATAGAAGTATAGGAGGAGTTTTAAGCTTATCGGGTGGGTGAAAATGAAAGAAAGGTATGAGTTTTAGCCACTGCAGTGGCTGGAAACGTGAACACAAGAGAGAATTAGAGAGAATTAGAGAGAGAGAGCTGAAAGTGATAGTTGAAGATGAAAAGGTAGTTATGTGTCCCCCTAATTTGAGAAGAAAGACTCCTATTTATAGGCAGCCAAGACTTAGAGACCAAGTAGTTAGTAGGAGACAAGAATGACAAGTGTCAAAAACTACCTTTTCTTGTCTCCTAGGATCTGATTTTACCCATGGTTTTAGTGAAGAACAATCATTAGGTTCCATAAACTGCCTAGAACTCCATTAGATGCTTGTACACTGCCTTAGGAAACATTTAGGAGCTGCCACCCTTGCAGTTTTATAGAAAACCAGCAGCTAGTAAACTAGAAATCAGCTGGTTTAGGGGTTAATTATTAGGAAATAACCTGGTATTTTAGCTAACTATTTCGGTAGGTTCATAGTAACAGGTTCTCTTAGATTTTGTGCATGTAATCTATGTTCTAGGACCCTTAAAGGGGTTTAGGGTAAAACTACCCTAGTTCAGTTAAGATCCTTAACCCCTAAAATGCCACTATTCTGCTTTATTTCTCCTATTTTTTCTCTGTTTCAGCTCTAATTATATTCAGTCTTAATCTAATGATCATCATAGCTTATTAATTGTATTCTAATCATGTTTTGGAATTTACCCCAAAATATTAAGTCCCTTGAGTTATGAGAAATGTGACCAACTCACTCATGATTTTACTTTCTCTATTCAAATTTCTCAACTCAAAGCGTTTCCATTTCATCAATGTGAGGTTTCTTCTAATTTCTAATTCTAACTCTTCACTAGCATTACATATACAAATTCAAGTATTATGTCTAGTCACATTTTGGCATTTGATTCATGTTAATCATGTATGTCATATCTCATTTAGTTTAAGGAAATGCATGCCCTATAAGTCATATTGCATCATCTAGCATTGTATCATCATATAATCACCACAAAGTTTGGAATAGACATATCACTTAAATTTTAGCTCCTCAGATGCTTATATGTACACAGTACACTTACTCATTGAACTAGTAGGTACATGCCACAATAGTTACTTCATAATCCAATAACTTAATTTTTAAGAAGTATAAGCTATAGAAACAAGCTTCATTGAGACACTTGTCATGCATATGCTCATATAAGTGTCCTAACAAGTATCATGAATGATAATACAGGAATGTCTCTAAAAGAGTCGCCATTTAGCTTGTAATATAGTATAGTCACAACTTGGGTAAGATACAAGCAGGTTTATTTAGAATTATTCGAGCCATAATAATAATCAAATAATCCATTATATGGAACATGATATAAATTTGATGTTTTGACAATAAATTCTAAAGTTGACTCAATTAAGATAATCAGGCAGGAAAGTATTAATAAAGACCATTAAAGGACTTGAAGTATCTCATACCTGATATCATTATTAGTGCACCAAGCTGCCGCTCAAAGATTAGTGTTTTTAATTTACTTTTGAAATTGTACACATTAGTTGAGCGGGTACTAAAAGCTTCGTAGCTTTTAGTCCCCAGTCATTCATATATAACTATTTGTTCAAAGTATGTAATTCTATTAAGTGACTTTTAGAAATTATCTGAAGTTACCAAGACTCTGAATGGTTGCCTAGGAGTACTAAGACTCTTGATTGATATGCCCAGTAGCACTGGGACTTTCGATTGACATGCCTAGGAGCGCTGGGCCTTTTGATTGATTTGCTCAGGAGCACTGACACTTTTGATTGATTTGCTCAGGAGCATTGACACTTTTGATTGATTTGCTCAGGAGCACTGACACTTTTGATTGATTTGCTCAGGAGCATTGACACTTTTGATTGATTTGCCCAGGTGCACTAGGACTTTTAAATGATTGATTTGCCCTGGAGCACTGGAACTTTACAAGTGGTTGCTTGAGAGCATCAAGATTCTTGATAATTTGCTTGGGAGCACCAAGACTTTTAAATAGTTGCCTAGAAGCACTAGGACTTTTAGTTGAGTTGCCTAGGAGCACTAGGACTTTTAGTTGATTTGCCTAGGAGCACTAGGGCTTTAATTTTTGATATTTGCCTAGGAGCTACTAGGACTTTTTGAAGTTCATGTGTGCGAAGGAGCCGCGAGGACTTTTGATTGATTTGCCCAGGAGCACTGGGGCTTTATATGTTTGCCTAGGATCCACTAGGACTTTTGAAGTTGATGTTAAGGTCCCAAATTCAGGTTAACCTTTATTCTTCGTAGAGCCGTGGTTACCTTCGTTTTTAAGGCATCATTTGAGTTTATGAATTTAACAATGGAATAAATACATGACATAGATATTTCATAGATTTTGAATCCAAAAAGTCCCTAGTATAGGTATATCGTTGATAATATATACAAGAGTGTTTCAGTTTTTATATGTAGTACTTCTTCCATAACTTAATATTGGCTAAGGATAAAAGCTTACCTTACTCCAAGTCTTTCGGGATGTAGTGTTAACTTGGTTTGACTCTTGTTGCTCCATAGGATCCCTCTAATACTTCTAAGTCAAACAGCTTGAAACTTCAATGCCACTTCCTTGATTGTTGTTCTCCATTGCGACACATGTCATTACTTGTCCTCCTTTCCCATGGTTTGGAAAAGGATTGGTGTCTACTAATTGGTTTTGTATCATTTCTCCCTTGCTAACCTTATAATGGTATTTTTTTCTAACTGCATAGCAATTTGGAGTGGAATGGCCTATCGTCTTGTTAATCACGCAATACTTGGGATTTCTTTTATCATCTAGGGTAGGAGGCTTATCATCAGGCATATCACTTAGTTCTCCATCTTTCAACTAGGCTTGGACCAACGCTTCTATCTGCTTCTTACTTAAAGGCATTTCAGGCGGGATTGAAAATGAACCACTGTTGGATTGCTCGACCATTGATACTTCTCTTTACCTTTTAAAAGAAGTTGACTTACTCCATTCTTCACTAGACCTACCTCCAAGGCTTTTCTTCGTTCTTTAGCTACTATGATTTTTGTTTGCTTTACTTTTTCCACAAGTTCAACGTAGTTAGAAAGCACATGATTCTCAATGTGAAGCCTGTACTCTGAATCCATTCCCCGAACACATAATTTGATTAACTGTGATTCTCCAATTATTACCTCACAATGTATAGCCTTTTCCTTAAATCTATTGACATAAGCCTTGAAAGATTAATGACTCCTTTGTTTCTTAGAATAAAGATCAGTTAAAGTATATTTGGACTGAGACAAAAAACTTGGTGCAAAAGATTTCCACCAATTCATCCCAATTCTTGATGCTACCAGTTGGCAAAGCAGCAAACCAAGAGTAGGCTATATGTATAAGAGACTTAGAGAACTCTCTCATTCTTTAACCTTGTTAACCTCCTTACTGGTTGAGTTTGTTTGGAGCAATTCAAGGATTTGTTCATTTGTGAGATACTCGGGGCCTGTTCCAGGAGTTGTAGTAGCAGCAAGAGTGTCTGCTGGATATGCCACTGTGACTGGGGTAACAAGAGTAGCAGGAGTTCCTGCTTGGACCAGTGGTGTACTCGATCCTGCTACATTTTTGATTAGTCGGACCAATATGAGAAGCAGTGTTCTCATTCCCATTCAACACTTCGTTCCTACCCTTCAACATGGTGACATCTTGTTGAAGACTTTCCAAAATCGCCATCATTCTACTCATCTGATCATTCTGTTGAACAGAATTCTCAACATTTGTTGGTGGTAAAGGTGGAGGTGGTGGTAAAGATGGTGGAATTGGTGATGGGTTTGGTGGATTAATGACGTAGGAGTCCTGAAGGTTTTTGGGACTAAACCCATGGGCATGGTTCCCTTGAACCATAACCTGTAAAATGCCCCAAACTAGAGTTGTGGAGGAAGTCTCAAAACCTCAAATCTGATTGTATTCAATAATCCCCCAAAAAACATTACCCAAAACGTACAAATAATGGTCCTCAATGGAAAGAAGGGACCTTGTACTTCCAATAGTGAGTTTTGATGCAATCACCATCTTCGAATGTCTTCTCATGTTGATAAAGGTCTGCAGTCCGCTTAAATTTGGGGGTGAATAAATTAAGTTGGCCTTTCATATCCGGGGCGATGGTAGCATCTCTGTTGATGTATGCTTATCAATTGCAAGCTGTCCAAGAACATTCTCTTCATTAATGAGACCATTAATAACATTCCTTGTATTCTCGTATCATATGCCCATTCAAAAGTATCATTCCCAAACTCAAGTTGATCACTGTCGTTGTGTTCATCAAGCTCATGCGAGTCAAGTCGATTAGTGGCAGCTTCATTGTAGTGGATTGAAGGGAGCTCTTCGGGCAAGTCTTGCTTTGTTTCATTGGCAGAATTTTGTGGTGGAGGTTCGAAAGTGGTGTGGGGCATAGCTCGAGGAACAAGCGCTAACTTCTTTCCTTTCTAAGTAAAGACGTAAGTATTATCCCGACCTTGATGGGTCGCATTAACATCAAATTGCCATGGTTGCCCAAGCAATACTTGACACACATCCATATCGACCACCTTGCATATAATCTCGTCTTTGTAGTGAGAACCAATAGAGAAAGGAACTTTGCACACCTCTTGAACCATTGTTTCAACTCCATTATTCATCCGCCCATTCTTGTATGGAAAAGGAAGTAATCGAGTATCAAGGCTAAGAGCTTTAACAACAGCTTTGGATGTATGGTTTTCGTTGCTGTCACTATCAATTATAATTTCACAGACTTTTCGATTGATTGTGCACCGAGTGCGGAAAAGTGCTTGTCGGTGAGGCGGATCATCATTGGGAGTATCAGTGAGCTTTTGGAGAAGACACACACGATGGTCACTCACAATTCCTTGTTCAATCTCTTGTCCCTTTCCATTAGTAACATTACTCAAAATAGTTGTTGTTCTCTCAAAATTATTGGGGCTAATGGAGATTGATTTCTCTATACTTCTAATATCTCCATCACTAGGATTCACGATTGGTTGCGGGGAAAATGCATTGGAATTTCTAGGAGTATTTTTGAATTCAAAGATATTATCAACCATGTAAATCCAATCCAAAATTTCCTTCGTAGACATATTTTCATCAAAAATTGTATTATCCCTTCTAAGTCTATTTAGAGAAGTTTCAAGAGCCTGTTCATACCGTTTATGCTGAGGCAATAATCGTTGGCTTCTGATCATCCAAAAGTCTTTCCCGTCTTCAGATCCGAAGCTGGTAAGTGGTGGTTGGGGAGGCTCGTCGAGACTCCGAGCCCGATCTTGCTTCATTGAACACGGGGGGGCTCGAATCGGTGATGTATGGGTGTGAAGGAACCCTCGATCGTGGGAATCATGATCTCAGAATTCTATCCTTTGGATGATGTCGATCTCTGGGCCGAGCTGGTTGAGTGAATGGCGAAGCTTGTGAGAGAAGCTCACAAGCTTTGCGTCCATCTGAGTTACCAGGTCTGCCCAACGGGCATCCACACCGTGTTCATTGACAACGGTAGGTCGGAATCGTCCGACAAGATCGGTCTTTACAGCAAGGGGAAGACCTTGGCCCTGAGTACCACCTGACGTAGGAGTCTCGAAGGTTTTTGGGACTAAACCCATGGGCATGGTTCCCTTGAACCACGACCTGTAAAACGCCCCGAACAATAGTTGTGGAGAAGAGTCTCTAAACCCCAAATCTGATTGTATTCAATAATCCCCCAAAATACAATACCTAAAACGTACAAATAATAGTCCTCAATGGAAAGCAAAAGTCTTGAAACTCAGTCGTTTGGCTAAAACAAAAACAACTAAACTACAACTACAACTGCTAAACAACATAAAGCATCAAAAGAGAAACGACAGCTACAACTTCTAAATGGCAATATGCCCTGCATCAATTAACCATCTCTTTCTCTTAAAGAAAATTTTGTAGAACAGATTAGAGAGATCAAAACCGAAGAAAGTATTATGCAAATGAAAAGATGAAGGTAATTCTAAGAAAAAGATGCAAGGCTAAACTATATAAACATTGAGAAGATATAATCTTCCTTGGCCATCCCCAGTGGAGTCGCGTTTAAATTATGTTCGTGGTAATTTTTGACCCATAACTTTGAAAGATTACTTGTATATTATTACTCAAAGAAATAAAATAACATAACTGAGCATAATATTTTAGGATAAGGTTAGATTAGACAGAGATAATATAACATAGGTAGTTAAGTTAGTTGTACAGATAGATATATATATACACACACACACACACACACACAAAAGCTGGTGATTAAATAAACAGAAAGTAAATAACTGAAATAAAAGGACCAGCTAACTAGAATCAAAAGTACTGAAATATAAATTGCTGAAATTAAATTTACTGAAAGATAAATAACTGAAATTAAAAGACTTGAAATGTATATAACTGAAATAAAAAGACTGAAATATAAATAATTAAAATTACAATTGACTGAAATATAAATTGGACCAGATTACTGGATTGTTGAAATAAATGGTAAGGAAGTAGGAAGTTATGTATTGATACAAAAGTTACCAAGAACATAAGGGTTGGGGCCTTTGAATGGTTCAACACTTATAGAGTTCTTTGAATAAGATGATAATGCATGTGTTTATGTAAAAATATAAAATGGATGATGATTTGATATATGAAGTGTAGTTGTCTATAAGCTGACCAAACCTTGATCATGCATATAAGTTAACATAGTCATGTAAAAGCATAGAATACGGGCTTTAGCGATCAACTAAAGGCATGATTCGTTGTTCCTTGATGTGCAGTGAAGTGGAGATGAATGACCAGCTACTTATGTATGCAACTTTCATGAAAATGACAATGAGCTTGTACAAAATCTTATAGGAGATTTATATGAAACTTAGATAATAAGTATATGGTAATACACGGATGGAATGTATGAATTAGAAGCTAAGATATGCAATGAAATACCAAAACCAGCCACTGTTTATGTAGAAAGAGTGGCTGATCATGTATGCAGAGATGAAAATGGACACTTTTAGTCATGTAAATGATGTTGGAATAATTTTTCCAGACTAGGAAAATGATTTAGAGTGATATATAGAAGTATAGGAGGAGTTTTAAGCTTATCGGGTGGGTGAAAATGAAAGAAAGGTATGAGTTTTAGCCACTGCAGTGGCTGGAAACGTGAACATAAGAGAGAATTAGAGAGAGAGTTGAAAGTGATAGCTGAAGCTGAAAAGGTAGTTATGTGTAAGTCCCCCTAATTTGAGAAGAGAGGCTCTTATTTATAGGCAGTCAAGACTTAGAGACTAAGCAGTTAGTTGGAGACAAGAATGACAAGTGTCAAAAGCTACCTTTCCTGGTCTCCTAGGATCTGATCTTGCCCATGGTTTTAGTGAAGAACAATCGTTAGGTTCCATAAACTGCATAGAACTCCTTTGGATGCTTGTACACTGCCTTAGGAAGCATTTAGGAGCTGCCACCCTTGCAGTTTTAAAGAAAATCAGCAGCTAGTAAACTAGAAACCACCTGGTTTAGGGGTTAATTATTAGGATACAACCTGGTATTTTAGCTAACTATTTCTCTAGGTTCATAGTAACAGGTTCTCTTAGATTTTGTGCATGTAATCTGTGTTCTAGAACCCTTGCGGGGGTTTAGGGTAAAACTACCCTAGTTCGGTTAAGATCCTTAACCCCTAAAATGCCGTTGTTCTGCTTTATTTCTCCTCTGCTTTTCTCTGTTTCAGCTCTAATTGTATTCAACCTTAATCTAATGATCATCATAGCTTAATTAATTGTATTCTAATTATGTTTAGGAATTTACCCCGAAACATATATCTAAGCAGTTTATTCAGTTGTCTTACCTCTGCGGTCTCCCTTGTTCTTACATATTTGTATTGTTTTATTGTTTTTGGTTGTTTGCGATTTGTTTTTGCCCATGAAGAGGTAGTTGTCTACTTGTCAGTCATGAAAATTCAGCCACGTGATAATGGGTATAATCCTTAAGAGTAGGTTTTACTTTTCAGTGTTCTTGTGAAACAAACATGTTCCACTTAATCTTATAAGTTTTTGGGAAAGAAATGTGTTCAGTCAATTCATGCTTGGTGGGCTTCACAGTCTTCTATAATTAGATGTGATTTGTCTCACAAGTGTTTAGGGACTGGATATGATTTTTCATCGCCCCCTGCTGGTATTCTTATTTTAGTTATTCATTGCAGAGAAGCAGATGAGTCTCGCTTACGAGAAGTTTGTGAGAGTTTTCTTGGTCCTCCAACTGGGATGGCTGAAGCTACATCTTCAGATACAAAGAACTTGGCTTGGGATCCTCTCTTGCTTGTGAGTTTTTATTTGCAAAATCAAGTACCTTGCATATTTATTCCTTATTGTATTAGCAATGTTTCTCCTTTGTTTTAGAAAGAATTATTCCTTCGAGCATCTACAGTGCAATGCTAAATCATAGTGCTAACACTATAATTTAGCATATAGCACAAATATCCTCCTCCAATGCAATGCATATACCAAGTATCAGTTCACTATTCAGTATAACATATGCTTAGTTTTGACATTTAATGAACTTTGACTTTATTTTTATAATTTTGTCATATTTTGAATTTAGAATATTAGAAATTACACTTTTTCAATGTGCAATCAATTACCATAGAATAACAAACACATTTTTTAACACTCAATCACACTTTTCAATGCTCAACCAAGTACAAAATTACCTTATTAACTATGGAATGACAAGTTTTTAACTTCTCTTTGGGCTTCGGTGCGGAAGGAATTTAAAGATTTCCCTCTTTTAATTACTTTAATTACTTTAAGTTGGAAGACACTATGTTTATTGTTGTTTAGATTTGTGTTGTTCTTTCAGATGTCGGTTCTGTTTTATTTTTATGTTTATTGTGTTGGAGGATGCTTTATCCTCTTTTGGTTTTTGTACTTCCTAATTTTTACCGTCATTCGAGGTTTTTTTTCTTATAAAAAAAAAAAAAGTTAAAAGAAAAACAGCATTATGAATTGGTGTTAAAAAAATGAAATAATGTGCCAAAGTTAATTTTTTTTATTTTTCGTGCCAACTATGGCATTAACATTGACATATGCATTGGAGTTGGGCTTTAGATGATTGGTCCTTTATTTCATCCTGCACAACATATCTGCTACATCATCCTTCATTTTTTTTGTTAATCCTCTTTTGACTCTTTGAATTGAACACCGTGAATCCTAATGTGGAATCACAAGATATGAAATTACCGAGTTATCTTAGGGTTATTATGTGTTTGTCTAATTTCGGACTTTTCTATGTTTTATTACTAAATATTTTGCTTGGTTTGGGTAGATATATTGTTTGGTTCAGTCACATGGTAAGAATGTGAAGTGGCTTCTGGTTGCCATGCTGGGCTAGAACTTTGGTTGTTAGGTCATTCTTTTTCAGTTAGGTTTGCGCTCTTCCTTATTTGTTGTTTGGGGTGATCTTTTATTCCCCTCTGTTGCAGCCCAATTTTTATTTATTTATTTATTATTTATTATTTATTTTTTGCAGCTCCTTGTTTCTTGAACACTGACCGGGTTTTGTATGTTGTTTGTCTTCAGGGAATGAGAAAACATAAACTCTTGAGGGAAGATATTCTTCCGGCAATGGCAACAAATAGAAAAGTCCAGCGATTGCTCAATGAATTTATGGACCTTCTGTCTGAATATGAAAGTGCTGAATCAAATATAGAGCAAAAGACTCGGATTGCTCCAACACCTCCTGTAGCCGATCAATTGGACTTTGTTTTCTTTGCAACAAATCAGACGGATCCTGTTCCTACAACAACAGATGGAGTGGAGACTCGCACTTTTCCTGCCGCAACAGATCAAAAGGACAACCACCTTGTAGCAGCAGATGGTGAAAATCCTGCTCCACCAAAAGCAGATCGAGTTGATCTCAACTCGCCGTTGACAGATGAAATGAATCTCTCACCACAAGCAAAAGATGCGGGTTCTTGAAGCCCAACAATACAGGATTTCATTTCAAAAAGCAGGGCATGCAAATATATAGTGGGAAGTTGGTGGATGTTAGTACATTATATTGTGCTGTGATTCAACTGGACTGTGAGAAAACCCGCATCGTGTAAAGTTGTCTGCGCTGCACGTCTCCTCCGTTGCTCGAGAAAGGTTGTCCTCACATGTGGAACAGCTACTCATCTTGGGTCACAAATCTTCAGATATCCTCTTTAGTCCTGCCAGAAGTTGCACCTGCCTTTCCAACAGAAGGACTCTCTGAAGTGGTGAAAATCTTTGAATCTCTTCGCCTGGTAGTTTCGGTATTAGCTTGGTGGATTTTATTCCTCTGCGGTTGTCAATAACTAGATTTGCTTCTACTGAGCATCCAACCTGATTTTAGACCGGTTTCTTTTTTGAAAATCACATCCTAACTGGACAGGTTAGGAGTTTAATCTTTGTACTGATATAAGATTACGTAATGTAGAGATCTCAGATGAACGATAAAACCTTACAGTGTATGATCTTGTTTATAATTTTCCCTTTATCCAACCCCCATCTTCTATTCGACAATGCCTTGACATGTTCCTCTGGAAATTAGCAGTTTTACGCGACTGCCGCAGTTTAGCTGGTCAACATTTGAGGACTCGAATCGACTATCACGAAAACACTAAACGTTACTGGTGGTGACTGTCGTCGTTTTTAGAAAATCAATGAAACTTCAGTGTTGATGGTGCACAAGTGAAAATTTGGTACTAATATTCAAGGATGAAGCTAGGAATTTGTCCCTTAAAAATTGCCTAATATCGATTGCTACATTGTAATTGGTAAATGCTAAACCATTAGTTATGATCCTTATACATTACCAATTTGGAAATCGTTTTACATAATCATAGAACTGACAAATTATTTTCTAAATAGATTAAAATTTAGAAAATTATCACATAGAAGATCCAACAAAACAAATAGATAAAAAAGATTTTCTCTCCCTACGCAGTTTTCTTTTTGGACTCTGTTCGTTTAATCTTGATATACGTAGGTGTTAGCCTGCTCGTACACAGGATACTGGAGGGTAATTTCAATGTAATGTCAGGATTTTTTATTTTTTATTTTTTGGAACTAAGGTTGTCCCCCAAAAAAAAAATAGAAAAGAAAGGAAAATGCATCAGGAAAAGAAATGCAGGTTTTGGTCGGTTACACATTACAGCAGGTAAACGTTATCTTGTGTCATTACCCCTTAGCTTTAAATTGAGGTCTTCGAAAATAAAAATAAAAAAAAATCAAAAATAAAAATATGTAGAAAATAGAATGTCATTTTTTTACACTTCATTTAATAAATGTCCATTTTTTCTCCTTTTATAGTTAAATGTATCATGATCGATACATACTTATACTTTTACACTTAGTGTATCTATTTATAAGCTTTAATTTATAACTGAGTATATTAATTTTCATATTAGGGATGCATGATATGTATACTAATATGTTCGTTGTTTTGCTACAATATTTGAAAAAGAGATATTTACTTAAAAATTGATTTAAAATATATACAATCTAAGACTTAAAACATTGCACAACTCAAACTAGTTAGCACCTTATATGAAAAATAAAATAAATGAAAATAAAATGGTTTACAAAGAATATTCCATAAAGTTATTGGACATACGAAGGAGTGACAACATCATTAATTTATTTCTGGGTAACACTCCCTACTTATTCAATTGTGTTTGGGTGGGTGGAAATGGCATTGTGTTTGGCTTGGGTTTAATAAATATGACTTGGGTTTAATAAATATGACAAGTACAGTACAAACGGCCAGCTAAATAAATGAAAGGTTACAAGGGTCAAAAAAAGACGTGTGATTAGCAGGCTCACTTTCAAAAGCGACCTTAGTACGGCATATCGCAGTTACTGCCTTCTGCCATACTTGAATTGAGAACCTTACCTATAATATAGTAAACCGACTTCTTGACATAATACATCGTATTTATTGCAACCAAGCATATATTACAAATTTTGAAAACTTATGTGGTACACTTGTAGTGAATACTTACTAGTTACTGCTAATGCACATTTTTTGACATCGATAAATATTATTAGAATTACATAACCTGAAATATCAATAAAAGTTCGACCAAATTTCATAGCTTATAAACGTTTAGTAGTGGCAGGGTACTAATTATTTTTTCTTAACACTAATGCAAAATGATTCCCAGAATACATATACATATATATATATATATATATAATTTGACAAAAATTTGATGTTTCATAAGCATTCGTCATTGATAATGTAATTCATTTGGTCCTTACTTGAACTCAAAAGTTAGGTATATGTCAAGCTAAGTTCATACATACTAATATGGAAGACGAAAATACCGTGTTAGGACAGGATGTACATATTCAATTTGATGTCATCATGCAACTCGTGAAAAATATAAATTGATGTGATGTTTCCTGGGCTAGGTATGGATATTTTATCAGATTTTGTTAGATTTGTATAAACTATTTATTCTGATAAGATTTGACAGAATAAGTCACGTGAAAATGTTGTTTTCCAAGTGGTTTCTTTCCTCACTTGTTTCTTCAACAATATATTTTCCTCATGACCTATTACACTGTAATTTACACACATTAGTTATCTTGTGACACTAGGTACTCTTTTCAAGATCTTCTGCAACCCTGATGAAGATGACATGGTTTGATCTTATAAAACATTTAAATTCAACGCAAAGAAATTTTACTAATTCAGCTGTTCTCTTCCCCACTCTCCTCCTCTCTCTCTCTCTCTCTCTCTTGGCTTGTGCGTGCGTGTGGCTAGTGCGTTTAAAGATAGTAATTCAAGTGGTTGGCAACATCATGGTAGTTTAATTTAATTATCCTAACTGTATCATTTATCTGAAATTAAGTCAGTTGATAATTAATGACCATAACTTCTTAGGGCTTATTCGTGTTTTTGGGTTAAGGGATGAAATTAGGAATTGAATGATACCCTAAATTATATCACGTTGGACGCCAAATTGTGGATCAGGAAAAGCAATTATCCAATTGAAATTGTGGACTAAGTCCTTGCTTTAATAATAATGAAGGAAAATGCTAAATACATTCTCTAGTATTATTATTTGTCTGTGAATTCTATTATAATTTGTTATATTACTAAAACAAAAAATTAGATAGTAAAATTCATGTATATCAAGCAATGAGATTAAAAGAATACAAAAGAGAATGTATTTAATATTTTTGTAACAATGAATCCCGATTTCAAAAAGATTTTTTTTTTAAAATTTGTTTTAGTAATTAAATGAGAATTGAAAGTTTTCATATTTGAAAAGTATAAATATCTTAGAATTAATTTATCATTTATTCTTACATTTATGAAAAAATTAATACAATCCTATACTGCACCATAGCACACTATATATTAACTATATTCCAATCAATTTTCAGTTGAAAACAATAATTTTCTTGGATGATATTGTACACCAAAAACGTACAACCTTAATTTCACTCTTGTACTTAATGCTGACTTAACAAATTTAGGATCATAAAATGGAAAAACAATCATAAAATGGAAAACCAATGTTCGTAGGCAAATTATCAACGGAGAAACGTACATTGGACGAAATACATACGTGTATATATAATGTTCAAATATCTGTCTGTATATGTATATATAATAAACTTGTGCATGTGGCATATGATCGTGAACTTTTCCTGTAGGTTCTTTTCATTTGGTCCTTTTTCCCCCCATGTTGTCTATTTCTGATGGCTCCCATTGTAGAAACTAAAATGTGATGCAAATTAATGATCCACAGTTAGATGCATGAATTCTTTTCATAGGTATTAGCTCGTTGGAAATAAAACAAGCTTTATTATCCACTCAAATATTATTACAAGAGAAAATTCAACTTTATTTTTCAAGCTCACTCAGTATCATAACCTAAAACTCAGACTAATAGCAGAAGGAGAATTTTACAAAGATGGAAATTCCTTGATTTATTTGAAAAGTGTCTAAAAAGTTTTAGTTTTATAAAACGGTCCATTTTAGATAAAATATTTAGAATTTCATCCCGTGAACCTCTCTCATAGTTCGTATACACCATTAAACATAGATAAAATAAATATAAAAAAAAACATAAATCAAATATAAGTCCAAATATCATCATCATCCACGTCAGAACAGATACCAGAAGGGCATACATGAGTTTACAAACAAAAATAGAATGTAGTAATCTTGGTTCAATGCTAAAACAAAACGCAAGCAGTCCAAATACCATAACATCATACTCCAAGCATTACCAAGATAACGAACTACAGTCAAGATGACCCCTTACTCCTCTTGATCTCAAAAGTTGTACTAGACACCACCTGAGGAAGTGAGGAAGGGAGTGAGCATAAAATGCCCAGTAGAAAAAATAATTACCTCGATCAAAAATATTTTTTTTGAAAGTTCCTGCATGGTTAGTTCAAATCCAAAACACACACATGTAGGCAGTAAGTGTACCTAACAACCTGCCTGATACCTAAGCTCATACCCAGAGGGGACACCTGTCTGTCGCCTACCAAATCAGGAGGGGCAATCGAATTATCTACGCCTACCAAATGGGGAGGTAATTAGAAGTAACAAAACTCCACGTGGGTTTACGGACTTTACACCAATGGTGGAGTATACCGCACCATACTATAAACCTACGATGCTAACACGGTGTTTATGTATAATCCTATGACATGTGCAATACAGAATTGAAGTGTGAAAATAATTGTGCACTGGTATTTCAATAAAATAAACATATTAGGTTTTTTTTAAAAAATAGAAAAACGAGCAGTATAATGGCCTTATTTTGATATACCCAAAATAACCTGCACTCAAAAAATCCCAAGAGCAATACAGTATATATATATATATATATATATATATATATATATATATATATATATATATATCATACCATCACAGTGCATCACATATATTCAAGAAATTCAAAAACTACATTTGTTCTCATATGTTGCAGAAAATAAGTTTTATTCGAAAATAGTATAAAATAAAGGTAACTAAATCCTTACCTCACAAGAATAGTGATACCACGCTATTGAATCCTTAAGGTGTCGTTAACGATCGTTCGGAGGGTCGGGAACTACTTCCAAGCCCTTGATCGTCCTCTTGTGAAAAACTAACTTCTCAACGGAGCTTCAAATCCACAAGCAGACCTCTTAACTGAATTCCTAGCACCTAAAATAGCCAAGTAAGACATATAACTTATCCAATTCAGGTCTGGGCCCACATTGGGCCAGTGGCACGTAAATCGAGATAAATCTTAGCCGTTCGATTTCGATTTTTGTGCCGTTCACCAAACATAGGCAATATATATATCAAACTTTCTCATTTTCCGAGCACAATCCAAAAATGACAAAAAAAATCATGATCTAACGGTTAGATTAAAAAGATAAACTTAAACTCAAAATATCCAAAAATTGCAACTTTTGATTCGAGCAGTATGGGGTTAAGATATGTATATACCTTGGCGATCTTTGCGACGAGATGAATCCAACAAGCCCAGTTTGAGATCAAACGGTGGTCGGAATCGTCGCCGGTGACGAAAAATCTTCCGCGGCCTTTTCTCCTTCTACGGCAACGGTTGCAGCTGGTCGGCATCGGATAAGGCATGGTGTTGGCGAGTTCTGCCAACGGTTCCCACAGCTGGACGACGACAAGAGGCTGTGGTGCTCCTTCGGGGGTCTTCAGCTGAGAGAAAACTAAGAGCGAGAGAGAGTGTTGGGGGGGGAAGAGAGAGAGAGAGATGACAGGGTCACGTGGCCCTGTTTTAATGGGGACTGTGAAATTTTTAAAAATTTCACAATAGTCTCCAAAATTTCAAATCTCTTTCAAATTAGTCCTTCAAAAATTACAATTTAGTCATTCTGTATAAAATTTTTGCAAATTAACCCTTCTATTATTATATCCGGAAAATTGGTAAAATGCCCAAATTACCCTCGAAAATTCTGGGTTTTTATATTCTCCTCTCCTTATGAGAATTTCATCCTGAAATTCAAAATACAAGTCAAGACTTACATCATAACACAACTTTTAACTGAAAGTTGAACAAATGAGGGTACTTCTCGTACATCTCCGTCTCGAGTTCCTAAGTAGCCTTGTCTTCTTTGTGATGTTCTCAAAGTACCTTGACAAGTGGAATCTCTTTATTGCGAAGCACTTTCAACTCTCTAGCCAACAAACGAACATGCTGCTCTTCATAGGACACATCATCTTGGATCGGTACATGCACATACTGAACAACACGAGATGGGTCCAGTGTATACTTCCTTAACATCGACACATGAAGCACGTTAGGCACGTGACCCAACTATATAGGTAGATTCAAGCGATATGCCACTGGTCCAATTCTCTCAGTGATCTCAAAGGGACCAATATACCTTGGAGCAATCTTATCCTTAACCCCAAACCTTGTCACACCATGCCTTGGAGTCACTTTCAAGAATACAGAATCACTAGTATCGAACTTTACCTCACGCTTCTTCAGGTCAGCATAACTCTTCTGGCGACTCTGAATCTCCTTGAACCTCTCCCGGATATCCTTGATCTTCTTAGTAAGCCTCTCATATAACACTTCATATAGAGCCACACCCACACTGGTATGGTAACTGTTATTGTAAGCAAATTCCACCAAAGGAAGACGATCATCCTAGTTCCTATCAAAGTCTAGTATGCAACAATGTAGCATGTCCTCAAGAATCTGAATGGTCCTTTCAGACTGACCATATGTCTCCGGAGGGTGAGGCGTACTGATACCCAACTGCGTGCTTAACGCTTTCTATAAGGCTGCCCAAAACTTAGAGGTGAACCTTAGATCTATATCAGAGACTATGCTTGAAGGCATTCCATGCAAGCATATGATGTTTTACACATACAGTCTACTGAGCTTAGTACGTGAGCAGTCCATCTGGATCAGTATAAAGTGAGCATTCTTCGTCAACCGATCGACTACCACCCAAATTGCGTCATTCTTTCTCAAGGTCTTCGGTAGACTAATCACAAAGTCCATTGTGATCTTGTCCCACTTCTATTCTGGAATTGGCAACGGCTGAAGTAACCCAGCTGACCTCTGGTATTCAGCCTTGATTTGCTGACAAGTCAAATACATGGCCACAAAGGTAGCTACATTCTTCTTCATCCCTTTCCACCAATACTACCTCTTTAAGTCTTAGTACATCTTATCATTACACGAATGTACGACAAACCTTGATTTGTGAGCCTCAGTTAGAATGGTTTCTCGAAAATTAGGGTCATTAGTTACAGCCAACGTCCCACTAAAAAGTAAAAACCCTTCTCTATTGGTTCCCTAACCATCTAACTGTTCACCATTCTGAAGACGATTTCAGATTATCCTCAACTCCTTATCTTACCATTGACTCCGTTGGACAATCTGGAGAAGTGATAGTGAAATCACAATGTTGCTTAGGCAAGCAACCCCTTCATTCTCGAAGTATTGCAAGTTGTAGTCATCAATTGCAACTGAGTTTCTCTAATCTTCAATCACCAATGCAGCTAGTGTACCATGAGGCTTCCTACTTAGTGCATCAGCTACAACGTTAGCCTTACCAGGATGATACTGTAGGTCGAAGTCATAATCCTCTATATACTCAACCCATTTTCGCTATCTCAAGTTCAGATCCTTCTGAGTAAAGAGATACTTCAAACTCTTATGATCAAAGAATATGTCGAACTTCACACTATACAAGCAACATCGCCAAATCTTCAACACAAAGATCACTGCTGCAAGCTCCAGATCATGGGTGGGATAGTTATTCTCATGTGGCTTTAACTGATGAGATGCATAAGCCTCAATCTGACCCTTCTGTATCAATACACATCCCAAACCCGTCTTTGAAGCATCAGTATACACCACATAAGGTTCGCCACTATTAGAAATAGTAAGAAGTAGTGCGGTAGTCAAACTCTACTTCAACTTGACAAAAGCTTCTTCACTTTCGTGATCCCAGCAAACTTGATATTCTTCTTAGTCAACTTCATCAAAGGCAAGGAAATTCTTGAGAAATTTTACACAAAACGGTGGTGGTAGCTTGCCAAACTAAGGAAACACTGTACTTCTGCCATATTTCTTAGTCTCTCCCACTCCAGAACATCTTCTATCTTAGCAGGATCGACTGAAATATCTCCATAAGAAATCACATACTCTAAGAACTTCACTTCTGACATCCAAAAGTCGCACTTTGATTTCTTAGCATACAACCGATGATCTCTTAAGGTCTTAAGTACTATCCCCAGATGTTTGGCATGCTCTCCTCGAGTCTTGGAATACACCAAGATATCGTCCATGAACATAACCATAAAACGGTCCAAAAATAGCCTGAAGATCCAATTTATGAGATCCATAAATGCTGCAGGAGCATTCATCAAACCAAACGGCATCACGAGAGACTCAAAAGGACCATATCAAGTTTTGAATACTGTCTTAGGTATATCATCAGTGTGCACCAGTATCAAACAAAACATGTGCCTAAGAGTGTAAAAAAAGGATCATACCGTCAACAACACCTCAGCCGGTGCGATCTTGAGTGTCGTCTGCCCTAGTAAAAGCATAAGCTTGGCTAGCTATCTTTCCTTTCCCCTTATTGCTTCTTCCCTAGCTCGGACGGCTACTGCTGGATCCTGGACCACTACTGCCATATCCATGCCCAGCCTGACTCCTTGAGGCCTAAGGAGTCTAAAAACTCTTAGTAAAACCTTGAGGGTGGTACTGATGCTGACAAGGTTAAGAGGAAGTAAAAGTCTGAGAAACACCTTGTGACTATTGCAGCCTTGCTTGAGTGTTTTGATAAGAAACAGAACCTGACTAGCTCCTCTACTGTCCTTCTTGAGAAAGAGGAGATTTTTTCAGACGATTGGGATAATCTTTCTTCCGATGTCCCTGCTGGTCACAAACGAAACATCCTCCATATGGACTATCTCTGCCACCCCCTGAAAAACCACTGGTATTCAAGCTCTCACTGTTCGGAGTGCCTTGAGCTGAACACTGTCCCTGGTTCCTTCTGGTGACTTTCCTGTCATTACTTCTCTACTAGTTCCTCCTGGAATCTAATTCTTCTTTGATGGCCTCTGCCCGTTGAGCAGCTACCGCAATCTCAGGAAGAGTACAGAAAGTCTGAATGCCAATTCTGTTGAAAATGTTCTGATTCAGATGACTTCTAAACTTGGCTACTCGGTACTTCTCACTCGTACCCGGTCCAAGAGTAACACTTGCAAACTCAATGAACTCTATCACGTACTTATTCACCGTTCTATTACGTTGAATCAAAGTCTCAAACCAATTCACCACTTCATCTTATTGATCCTTATTAACATACTGGGCCTTGAAAATCCGTTCAAAGTCTTCCCAAGTCAGACCCACTATATCTTGCATTCATTCCACTGTCTTCTACCAGCAAATGGCACTCCCCGTCAAATGGATAACAACAATCACAACCTAAAACTCAATCGGAGTACCAATGGCCCAAAAGTTCCTCTCCTTTCACGCAATCAAGTAATTGCTGTGAGAGCTCCTAGTCTACCATCAAACTACCCTAGATGGAGATGCATGAACTGTTGGAGATAATCAGACTAATCCAGCTGACGTTCCCTCGGAGCTGGAGGCTGATAGTCTAGATTACTCATTTGGGCAAATGCCTTCTGCATTACCTCGATTAAATGAGTGAAATCCAGATGAGGAGGTTCGGCACCCGGCTGGTGCCTCGGAACTCTTCTTGGAGGCATCCTTAAAAGCATGAAATAATATACCAAACTATTAATACGATACTGATGAATACTTGCTATAAAATCAAGTTTAATCTAGTTTAATGGTGATACGTCCGAGCTGTTAAACTCAAAGCTCTGATACCATAATTTCTATCACAACCCAAAACCCAAGCTAGGGGTGGAAAGGAAATTTCGGATGCGATGAAAATTATTTGATTTATTTGAAAAACGTAGAAAAAGATTTAGTTTTATAAAACGGTCCATTTTAGATAAAATATTTGAAATTTCATCCCGTGAACCTCTTCCACAGTTTGTATACACCATTAAATATAAATCGAATAAATACCAAAAAAATAATAAATCAAATATTAGTCTAAGCATCATCATCATCCATGTCAAAACACATACCAGAATGGCATACATGAGTTCACAGATAAAATAGAATGTAGTAATCTTGGTTCAATACTAAAACAAAATCCAAATAGTCCAAACACTATAACAACACACTCCAAGCATTACCAAGATAACGAATTACAATCAAGATGACCCCTTACTCCTCTTAATCTCCAAAGTCACACTGGACACCTCTTGAGGAAGGGAGGAAGGGAGTGAGTATAAAATGCCTAGTAGGAAAAATAGTTAACTCGATCGAAAACAATTTTTTTTTTTAAGTTTCTGCATGGTTAGTTCAAATCCAAAACACATATATATATATATATTTCAAATCAGAAATCCATGTATATATATACATATACAAAACAGTATGATCAAAATCATCAATCCATATGCACATAACACAAATCAACCCATACCAATGAGCTCACATCCTCTCATCTGTGGAAACCTAGGATGATGGCA
The DNA here is from genome assembly GCA_002914805.1 of Parasponia andersonii. Taxonomy (NCBI): domain Eukaryota; kingdom Viridiplantae; phylum Streptophyta; class Magnoliopsida; order Rosales; family Cannabaceae; genus Trema; species Trema andersonii. Next base: position 743,799 of record JXTB01000016.1, read on the forward strand.
CTAAGTGTACCTAACAGCCTGCCTGAGATCTAAACCCATACTCAGAAGGGACACCCATTTGTCGCCTACCAAATCTAGATGGACAACCGAATTGCCTATGCTTACCAAATAGGAAGGTAATCAAAAGTAACAAAACCCCACGTGGGTTTACGGACTCTACATCGATGGTGGGGCACGCAGCGCCGCACTATAAACCTATGATACTAACACGGGGCTCATGTATAATCCTATGATACGTGCAACACAGAACTGAAGTATGAAAATAATCGTGCTCTAGTTTTTCAATAAAATAAGCATATTAGTTTTTTTTTTTTATAGAAAAACAGATAGCATAACGGCCATATTTTTGATATAACCAAAATAACTTACACTCAGAAAATCCCAGAGCAATACAGTATATATGTATATCATAACATCACAGTCCATCACATATGTTCAAGAAATTCAAAAACTACATTTGTTCTCATATATTGTAGAAAATAAGTTTTATTCGAAAATAGTATAAAATGAAGATAACCGAATCCCTATCTCACAAGAATAGTGATACCACGCTATTGAATCCTCAATGTGTCGTCAACGATCGTCTGGAGGGTTGGGAATCAATTCCAAGCCCTCGATCGTCTTCTTACGAAAAATTAACTTTTCAACGGAGCTTCATATTCACAAACGGATCTCTTCACTAAATTTTTAGTACCTAAAATAGCCAGGTTAGACATTTAACTTGTCCAATTCAGGTTCGGGCCTACATCAGGTTGGTAGCACGTAAATCGAGGTAAATCTTAGTCGTCTAATTTCAATTTTTGTACTGGTCACCAAACATAGGCAATATATATATATATATATATATCAAACTTCTCCATTTTCTGAGCACAATTCAAAAATGACAACAAAATTACAATCTAAAGGTCGGATCAAAAAGTCAAACTTAAACTCAATATATCTAAAAATTGTAACTTTTGATTCGAGTAGTATGGAGTTAAGATATATATACCTTGACGATCCTTGCGACGAGACGAATCCATCGAGCTCGGTTTGAGGTCAAACGGTGGCCGGAATCGTCGCCGGTGATGAAAACTCCTCTGCGACCTTTTCTCTTTCTCCGTCAACGGCAAGCTCCTCTGGTGGTTGCAGCTGGTCGGCTTGGCTCAGGTGTGGTGCTGGCGAGCTCTGCCGGCAGATCCCGTGCCTGGACGACGGTGAGAGGCGGCAGCGCCTCCTCAGGGCTCTTTGGCCGAGAGGAAACCGAGAATGAGAGAGAGAGAGAGAGAGAGAGCGTCGGGGGTGGGGGAGAGAGAAAAAATATGTAAGGTCACGTGGCCCTGTTTTAATGGGGATTATGAAATTTTTAAAAATTACACAATAGTCTCCTAAATTTCAAATCTCTTTCAAATTAGTCCCCCAAAATTACAATTTAGTCTTTCTGCACAAAACCTTTGCAAATTAACTCTTCCATTATAATATCCAGAAAGTTGGTAAAATGCCCAAATTACCCTCGAAAATTCCAGGTTTTTACACTCACTCACTAGAAGCTATGCTTCTTTCTCTCTTCTCTTCACTCTTAGAAGCTTTCCTTCTTACTTGATACTTCGAACTTAAATGGGGAGGGATATTTATACTACATGAAAAACAATGGGAATCACACAAATAAATAATTACAAAAATCCTTAAGTCACACATATTTTATTCTACACACTTCTAATAATAATCTAAAAAATCAAATTATTTATATGCAAAATACTAATATCTAGCTAACATTAGAAGATTCTAGGTGGAAA
>JXTB01000016.1:755477-766085 GCA_002914805.1 Parasponia andersonii
AGACCAGCTAATCGAAAATGCATCGAAAAAATATCGGAATGAAGTGAAAAATTTCTAAATCGTCTTCTACTACAAATGCCCTAAATTAAAAAAAAATAAAACCCTCAAATCAGATTTTGCTTACCTTCTTTTGGGGACTCATTTTTCTGAACGTAATCCTAAACAGTGACAGAGATTTACGATAGACCGCACGACAAGATTTCGTCTTCCTCGGTTAACGACGCGATGATTCTTGGCTCTTCAGAGAAGGAGACGAAAGAGAGAGTTGGAGAGAGAGAGAGAGAAATGAGGAGTTTAAGGGGAAGATGCATATTTTCTCTTAGGTATTAGTAAGGGTATTTTCGTCCGCAAGCATATTTTTCAAATGTTTTTTAACTTGTGCATATGGGCCAAAATAAGGGTATTACGGAGCATATTTAACCTAATTTCCCTTTTAAAACACGTTGAATATAAGGATAAAGGCACATTGAATATATTTGAGGATAAAGTTTATGATATTTTAATATATTTATGTGGGACCCATGCATTTTAGTAACTATTCCATAAAAATTTCTGTAATATTATATTGAAGGAAAATTTTGTATTCGTAAAGTTCTTTCTTAAAAAAAAAAGGTCCCCTAATAGATAAAAAAACAAAATCACAGCATACATAGATATTAACGTAGATACATGTGAGACCCACTTTAAGTTAAGAATTTTTTTTTTTTAAAAAAGCAATCATGTACCTAGCCCAACTGGTGGTCTGCCAACCTTCCCAGTTCAATTGCCAATCTGGCGCAGAGTGCTATACTAAGCTCGTATTGCCTTTCGTGGAGTCGATTTTTTCTATTTGGCATAATCCTTAGGACATGACTCAGTTCTATTTGAACCTAAAATCTCTATATTAAAAAGGACTTACAAGCATGGCTAATGCTAAATGATCTACTCGAAGGGCTTATAATTGGTATGAACTAAGTTTTTAAGTCGTTCTTAAAGTGGAGGTCTTGGGTTCAAGTAGAGTTGAGGATACACCCTGAGGTAACATTATACCAAATATGAGAAATCATACCGTGGACCCCACAAAAGGCAATATGTGCTTAGTGTAACATTCTAGGCCAGTCGGAAGGGATTGATAATTAGGCTAGAGGTGCTGTTAGACCACCAGTTAGGCCAAACTCGGGTATGTCACCCTAAAAAAAAGAGCCATAACATAAATTGTAACCAAAAACAAAAGAAAAAGCTATAGAAAATGCTAGGAAATTTTATTTCTTATATTGGGGCACATATTTTTAACAATTGTGTTGGGCCATATTATTTTTAAGCAGACCCAATAAACGATTTAATAAGGGTGGGTCAGAATATCTAACTAGGTATGGATACCAATGTAGATACCCTGTTAGTCACCCAGTTGGGTGTGATAGATACCTAATAGGGGACTACTTAAAGAAAATATTAGGGTTATAGTCCCCATCACCTTTTCACGAATGCTTATTCTCTCTGTGGCCTGTCATCAGTAACAGAGAGTTTCATCTGAGTGTTTTAGAGATTAGGATGTGTGGAAAACCAAACCCTCAGGTAATCATAGTCAGTTTCTAACATTTCCGCATTCAGTCTATCATCTAGATTACAGTTATCTATTATGGACTCAGGTATACTTAATGAATCCTTGCCTATCAGTTTTGCATAAATGATCTAGGGTTTGTGTTTGGTATTTACAATCTCATATCCATCCTAATAAGTGGTATCAGAGCGAGATTTCATGTTAAAATTGATTAGATTTTCATGTATGTCTGTAGTTTTCATAATCTATACATATTTGGATTTCTAGGGTTTAGATTATACATGCATGATATGTGATTTTATATGATTTATTGAGTATTTGATGCTATGAGAGTTAGGTTTTGGCTTTTGGGTTATTTATATTTCAGAATTGAGGCCAAAAACATCATTTTTGAGTTTATTTTAATATTTGAAACCATTTAAGCGAATTTGGAATTTTCTAGATATGTATTAGAATAGTGTTTTCGGCAAACCAATTCTAGTCTTCGGTCTACCGAAAACATAATTCTAGCTAGTTAATTTTCAGCTAATTTTGATTTTTGGGATTGATTTTTGGGTAGATTTTGGTCATTTTTGACTTAAATTATGGAGTTTCAACCTATTTTCGACCTACTAAGGACTAATATGACCCACACTTTGTCAGTAGAAAATCTTATTTGGTTCTACGATTGACAGAGTGACGAGCCAATTTCAGAAAGATCAAATCTAATAATTTGGTCACTGTTAGATTCGGTCGATCGAAAGTGATTTTTTGGTCGACCGAAAGTTGCCGAAAACCACAATTTGGTCTATGGGGTTTTTGGTCAAACGAAAAGGAAGAATCAGTCGATCGACTCTACCAACCGGTTGACTAATTCCCACAGTAAAGAAAATTTCAGTTTTATTTTTGGGCATTTCAGTCAATTTTCTTTACACCTTTGTCTTGTATATTAGATTAAACACGATAAAGCAACATGTTGCCAAAGTAATCTTTGTTGTGTAGTTTTTTTTAGTTTAACATATAAAGATACTATGAGTTTGTTATTAATGCGGGTGATTACTAGCCCAAAGGAAGGTGATCATTTGGCACGACAACAAATACTGATGTAATAATAAATGTACTACGATTCTTCAGTTTCCATGTGAACAATAAATCAGTTCAAAGGAAGGTTTATTTTTTTACAGGATTTATTGTCAATATTTGACATTGCACTTGAAATACCACTTACAAGTTAATTAGTCAGCCCAAAAGAAGGCTTTTTAATGTTGTGCTCGGTATCTTAGGATGGTAACCCACTTTATGTGATTATATAATATATGCCACGTTTATATATTTTGTGATTAAATTGTATGCCTATATATAACATTTAAGTTATGAGCATGGTTAATTTATGGTTTTATTTTTTATTTTCTGTTCAGTTTCTGCTACTAATATTTTTGTTAATTTGAGTACTATTGCTGTGCTTATGGGGACAAACTTTAAGGTTTGAAAAAAGAATATCATGATCGTATTGAGTTGTATGGATCTTGACCTGGCATTCTGAAAAAACCAATCTACTGATCTTATAGAAGAAAGTTCGACTGAGGATAAAAAGAACTTTGAGCTATGGAAAAAGTCCAATCGTACTAGTATCATGATTATGAAATGCTCTATTCCATAAATCATGTGAAGCTCTTTGCGAATAGAGGAAAATGCTAAGACTTTCCTTGCTGCTCTTGAGAAAATTTATCTCAAGAATGAAAAGGGTGAGATGATTACTACCTTAAGGAAACGCCTCTTAATGAGGTACAACAGTAAAGGAAATATAAGGGAGTACATCATGTAGATGTCTCATTTGGTTGGCAAGCTTAAGGAACTCAAGTTAGAAATTTTTGAGAATTTGTTTGTGGCTTGGTTTTGCTTTCTCTTCCTAATCAGTATGGGAACCTATAGACTATATACAACGCCCAAAAGGACAAACGGATTATTAATGAGTTAATAGCCATTTGTGTTCAGAAGGAAGAAAAAATCAAAGCAGAAAGGCCTGAAAGTGCTAACTTGACCACTACCTCTAAGGCAACAATGAAGAAAATGGATAGGAGCAACTAAGGCATAGAAGAAGCAAGATGATCAAGGTTGATTCTTTTGTAGAAAGGGTAGATACCTAAAGAAGGAATGCACTAAGTATAAAGCTTGGTGTGTTAAGAATAGTGAGCTTTTCATTTAAGTTTATTCTGAAGTAAATTTAACTTCTGTACTTAAGGACACTTGGTGGATGGATTTTGGTGCTACTATTCATATAAGTGTTTCCATGTAGGGTTGCCTATAGAACCGGAAGCCAATTGATGATGAAAGAGTCATCTATATGGGTGATGATCAAATAGCTGTGGTGGAGGCTATAAGGCATTTTAGATTATCTTTACATTTTGGAAAATATTTAGATTTGTATGAGACTTTTATGATATCATCTTTAAGACAGAATTTGGTTTCAGGTTATGCATTGGACAAATTCGGTTATTCTTGTTTTTTCAGAAATAATTTATTAAGTCTTATACGTGATTCGAATGTTGTTAGTACTAGTGTTCTGATTGACAATCTTTATATGTTAAATATCCAATCCTGTTAATGAAACTTTGCATGTTAATTCAAAAGGTACAAAACAAAAATTAACTAATGAGGACTCATCGATACTGTGGCACATTAGCTTAGGATATATTTCTAAACAACGAATTGAACGTCTTGTATTTGATGGGATCCTTGGTCTCCTTGATTTGGCAGACATTAAAATCTGCATTGAGTGTATCAAAGGGAAACAGATAAATATTAGGAAGTTAAGTACCAATAGGAGCTCTAGTGTCTTAGAACTGATACATATAAATATCTATGGTCCATTCCTTACGGCTTCTTGGAATGGACAATAGTACTTTATCACATTCATAGATGATTATTATCGCTATAAGTACATATACTTAATTTATGAGAAGTCACAATCACTGGACGTATTTAAGGCTTATAAAGCTAAGGTTGAAAATCAACTTGATAAGAAAATTAAGGTTGCCAAATCTGATTGTGGTGGTGAGTACTACGGTTGGTATCATGTATCAGGTGAGCAAAATCTAGGGCCATTTGCTAAGTATTTGGAATATTATGGAATCGTCCCGCAATATACTATGCTTGGGAAACCTAACATAAGTGGTATTTCTGAACGCCATAATAGGACACTAAAAGATATGGTAAGAAGTATGATTAGTCATTCCACTTTACCAGAATCACTATAGGAAGAAGCACTCAAAACTGCAGTATATATCCTTAATAGAGTACCGAGCAAAGCAATGGCAAATACCCTTTACAAACTCTGGACTGGGCGGAAGCTCAGTATAAGCCAGCGTTCGACAGCTCCTAGGGCGACAGCATGCAGCTAGCAGTGAGCTAGAGTTGCGCCATTGGTTCTCTGGCCAGATGGTGGTCAGATGGCAGTGCCTGGGGAGCTCTAACTTTGGTCTTCTTCGGCAGAAGAGAGAATACAGAGAGAGGGAGAGAAATGTATCAGGAGGGAGAGAGATGAGAGAAAGAAAATTGTTTTTAAATAAAAAAATTTGGTGGGTCCCACCACTAATATATATAAAATTTTGTGGGGTATTATAATTTGAGTTGAATTGAATAATTTTTTGGGAAAATTTTTAAAATTTCCATGTTACAGGAAACAAAGTAAAGTACTCTTTTCTTTTTTTAGGTGAAGAGTTTTGAATTCGACAATAACCAAAAACTAAAGAGGGACGAAGTAATAAGGTTAGTACGTTTAGCTTTTGTGACAATAGAAAAGTTCATCAAAAGGATTTTGATGAGAACTAAATAAAAGAATAACTATTTGAATTTGTGTATTTAAATGGAAATTATGGAATATGTTATAATTATAATGAGAGATATTTGAAATGAAATAAGTGAAATAATTGTAATTAAAATGAGAGACATTAGAATGGACCATTCGAAAATAAAAGAAGAGCTCCATTCTCATTCCAAGAAGAAAAAACTAATTCTAATAGTTGATGTAATTGTTAGATTATATTAATAGAAAAACTGAATTATTGAAACAAACGCATATTCTAATGAACTATTTGAATGGAAAACCCCATTTGGTTCACCTATTTAAATGAGTATATTTAAATAAAAATTGTAGAATGAGTTATAATTGGAATGAGAGATATTTGAAGTGAAATAAAGTGGAATGACTTATAATTAGAATGGAATATATTAGAATGTAATACATTAGAATGAACCATTGAAAACAACCTCTAGCCTCCATTCTTATTCGAAGAACAAAAGGTCCATTCGAATGACACATTGCCATTTGAATAGAATACCCCTATTTGGTTCACTTATTTAAATGAAAATTGTAGAATGTGTTATAATTGGAATAAGAGACATTTGAAATGAAATAAAGTGAAATGAGTTGTGATTAGAACGAGAGACATTAGAATGAACCATTCGAAAATAACCTATAGCCTTCATCTTATTCTAAGAACAAAAAATCCATTCTAATGATTTTTTTTTAAAGAATGTACTATTTGAATAGAAACGCTAAGTTGTTGAAACAAACACCTATTTTAATAGACCATTTGAATGAAAAAATTAAAATTCTTGAAACAAACAACCATTATAATGGCCCACCCATTTAAATATGCAAGAATTGTTGAAACAAACGGGACTGCCTCATTTAGTTCACCAATTTTATGCCATTTAAATAATATATCCATTAGATTGAGTATTTATTTTTGTTACAGACCCAACCACCAGACCAGTGGTAGAATAGGGAATACATAAATTAAGAAATCATGATAAATAAATCATAAATTATTCAAATTATTTTGAAACTTAATTGGTCACTTTGCATTCATATAATATAAACAACTTAAGAAAGATTTCCTCACAGTTATGTAACCACCTGCTAAATATAGATTATCAAAATATGGAATAAATAAAAACAATCATACATCATTCATCCATCTCCTATACATAGGATATAGTTTAATACAGACCATAATTATGAATTTAATAAACTCCTTCAGTATTAAATCCCAAATTTTTTATACAAGTTTTATAACCATAATCTACAAACATATATTACCAAGATAGAATAATCTATTAGACCACCTTCAAATCTTTAATCAGCTTCCTGGTCCAAATTATAATGTACTTCTCTTGAGGGAAAGCAGAACGGATGAGCTAACGCTTAGTAGAGAAACGATCACAAATTTTAAATACTAAGTGATATATTTAAATTTAGAAATTCCTGCATGGTTAGTTTCTTAATCTAAATAATACGTAAAATATCAATTAACAAATAGATTTAAGAAAAGCTATATTTATTGAAAACAATATCAAAGTATAAATAAGATATAGTACATACCATCCAACTCCAATACAATTATACTAGTATTATCATTCTGTAGTGCCTAATTTTGATACTCATGAGTTTCGTGCCATCTAAGTGATGATCTTGAGTTATTCCAAGTATTCTATTGGAACACTGTGATTCTATTGGCGGTGTAAAGATGATAATACAATGAAAATGTGTAATATGAAGTAAATATGTACTTTTTCATGATTAAATAATAAAAGCTACAGTTATTTTTATTTATTCAAATCAATTTTAAAATATTTGAGATTTTTGAAATAATTTTGGTCGTATAACGACAATATTTAAAACAATCCCAAATTCAAAACCTGCATAAAAATCAAGTGTACAATCCCATAAATATTCCACAATTTACCAAGATAATATCATATCATAAAATTTCACCAAATTGTATTTTAATAATTTTTCAAATCATGGAACTCAAACTTATTCAAATCAATTTATGATAAAAACTAATTTCAAAGCAAGTGATCGAATCCTTACTTTTCTTGAGTAACAACAACTCGATACTAGGATTTGTGGTAGTTTCAAGGGTCATTTGAAAGGCCGATGGGCAAGTTAACATCTAAATTAGCTTTCTTTGGAGGGTTGATTTTGAAATGAACTTCTGAATGCTCAAAATGACATTGCCATTGTGATCTACATGTCTAAATTCACTACTTTTAACATAACATTTACTTAATTCCAACTTTGATGTAATCCTGAGCCTCGATATGCAAATCGATGTAATCTTGATTTACATGTTTGATCGAAATATATAAGTGTTACAAATCAAAATTTGTCTCTCAACCCTCTAATCACAAATTTGACTTTAAAAGTCCATTTCAAGGTCTCTAATTCAAATTGAGCCAATATTTTAGATTTTTTCAAACTTAATTACAAAAATATCAACTTTCTAAAAATAATAATAATTGGAAAAGTCTAAAAATCAGATTTGACTTCAATTCCACCAATCTTGGTTCCTTACAATATATTTACACTGATTTCCGATCCAAAAATTTCAATAACATTAACTCTGAAACAAATATTTACAAATATACCAATATTTCGTTACAGAAACGACCAAAATTTCAGAAAATGCTCACCAGAATTAATCTTTACTTGAAAATGGTCGGAAGTTAGAGTAGGGGACTTGGGTTCTCGTTCCTTACCGGCGACGGGGTCTGGGTGTGGCTGACGTGGCCGAATCTAAGTGAAATCCGACGTATTCTCATAGTTCTCTTTCTTACACTCACGTGGCTCAATAGTAGTGAGGACTCATGGTGCAGCGTTGTCTCTTGGAGGAGGTCTTCGGGTTGGTGCGGTGGTGATGAAGTGGGTGGCAGTGGTGCATGAGTTAGAGGTGAAAAAGAGCCGAAGAAGATGAGTTGGAGGGGCTCTGTATCGTAACGCTTCTAGCTTCAAAAAAACAAAACTTAAATGCCCATTAAAAAAAATCCGGCCAATTACAGTTTTAATAATTTTATTTTTTCCATTAAATGATCTATTGAAATGGAAGTTTGTTTTATCAATAGTTTAATTTTTTTATTCAAATAATTTATCAGTCATATTAATTATTAGAATAAGTTTTTTTTTTTTAGAATGAGAATTGTAATCTCCGCGTTTTCGAATGGCGGGTCCATTCAGTATTCTTATCCTAATTACAACTCATTCCATATTTTTTTATTTCAAATGTCTCTCATTAATCATAACTCATTCAACAATTTCCAATTAAATGCACTCATTTCAATTATTTTTTATTTTTTTACATATGTTTTTCTAGAAAAATTCAATTATGCCCTCGTTTGTCTTATTAAATGTCTTATTTACCCCTACTAAATTTTTATATTATAAGTTTTACATGTATATTTTAAAAAAACTTCAAGTTATTTCCTACTTGGTAATTAAATTTTTAATCACACATTACAACAAATAGGTAATAAAGTGAGGAGTCGCCACTTTAGCTCGCACCAAAAATGGCAACAAATCTGCTAGTAGCGGCGACTACTAAAAGTTGCCACTTAGAATATTACACTGTTAATACATGCTAGTAATTCCCACTAAAAGCTCTAAAGCATTGACAATTACTTTATAATTAATACACCAAATGGCGCTAGATATTCCCACAAAAACTCTAAAGCGGTGATAATTGCCACGACTTTAGATGANAAGGCAACGACTATTGTCGTTGTTTTAGAATTTTTAATTCGAATAAAATCTTGAATTGAAAAAGTAATTATAAATAATAAATAATATAATATTTTTAAACTCTAATTGTCTATTTTCTTGTTAAGTATAAATGGTTCGATACCGACCCTCGGAAGAAGCTTCATACATGCGGACAAAAATATTACTAGTATTACAATCAGTTCTGAGTTGTACAAAGATGAAACTTACATTCTTGTTTCTCAAGCAAAGTAAATTTTCTATATAGACGATTTGTTACGCGACTCTAACTGGAAAATCGTTGGAGACTTAACTCAACGTAGTGGTTGGGATATTCCAGACAATGTTGAGACCGATATTGGGCTGAATGTGCTGCAGGATCTGAGCTCCTCTAATTTTATTCCAACAGTTGACCTTAGATATCTGGAGCCTATTTCTATTCCTTAGGAAAACATCCTATCTCATGATCATATTTCAAACACTGTCAATACTAACACTGAATAGGGGGAGGATGATTTCATATATGATATTGAACTTGAAGATGATATAATATTAGATTATGATGATAAAGAGTTTGAGATAGATGATAATGAAAGTGATGATGATATAAATGAAATTGAGTCTAGTAGTAAGTTTGATAGCGATTAGGATTGTTGTTTAGTTTTATTCTTACTCATGTAAAAGACTTTTTATGCTATTAATGATTGAATTTGTAGAATTTAATTTTAATATTCCTTTATACTTTTTAATTATATAAATTTGTCACTATTATACATGTACATTGTCATGGCCACTCTTGAGCCTAGATACGTGGACCATGCTTGCTAATATACTTATTTATTTTGCAGAACCTATTAGGAAGATTGTAAGATTGAAGAGTAGGTCATTGAACCTGCGTCAAATATTTGAGAAAAAAGGGATGAACCCCCTTTCTATCAAATTTGACAAGGTACTTGGCACCCAGTCGACATATATCAAAAATACTTTCTCTGTCTGATTGGCATGCTTGTCCGATAAAATGTGGATCCTTAGTACAAAAAATAGAATTTGGTTCTAACTGCACAAAAGAGAAGTTCATTCTTGTTATTGAGGTAATAAATATGTCATGTTTATTAAATATTATAAATTTTGTGTTTGCTTTTAATATAATGATAATTTTTGCAATTATAGGAATTTTTTGAATACAAAGATCTTGACGAAGACATCGATGATTTGGCCATAGTCAGGGATGGCATCCTTAGAATTGCGGCATATATATACAACAACTAGAAGGCCAAGCTTAATGAGTATTTCAGGCTCATTGGAGGCCACAAAAATGCTCTTGACTTGGCTATGACACGTTTCAAAGTGCCTAACGAGATGGATGCCACAACATAGGGGTGCTGTTATGACTTTTTTCACTCTTCGGAGTTTAGGATCAGTGTTTAGTTATGAATTATTTATTTATTATTAAGTAATAAAATATTTTATTTTAATTAATTTTTTTTTCCTATAGGCGATGTCTGAAAGAAATACTACGAATATGGCGCGTCAGTTATCAATATGCAAA
>JXTB01000016.1:766553-785232 GCA_002914805.1 Parasponia andersonii
CTTCGGAGTTTAGGATCAGTGTTTAGTTATGAATTATTTATTTATTATTAAGTAATAAAATATTTTATTTTAATTAATTTTTTTTTCCTATAGGCAATGTCTGAAAGAAATACTACGAATATGGCGCGTCAGTTATCAATATGCAAACATGGAGTCGTTTCTATTACTCACAAACAAAAGAAGGTAATAAAATTGTGATTTTTCTTGTAATATTTTTTTTTTAATTTTTAAAATATTAAATTCTAATAATAAATTATGTCACCTTAAATATTTTTGTAGCACAATTATACTGCTGGCGAGCTTTAACCAGTTGTGAGAGTTTTAAGGACTATTATTTTACTGAGCTGACTGAATGGCCGAATGCACTGTTTGAGACCAATTACGTATGTCATTAATTAATTTTTTTTAAAAAAACAAAACCTCTCTTTTTTATACTAATTTTGATTCACCAATTCTATCTCATTCAAATACTATACTCATTGGAATGTGTGCTTATTTCAACAATTTTAGGTCCCGTTTGTTTTAACAAACTTTCCTCACTTGAATGTGTAGTCCGTTCGAATGGTTGTTTATTTCAATAATTTTAATTTAATGGTTGTTTATTTTAATAATTCTAATTTTTCTATTCAAATAATCTATTGAAATAAATATTTGTTTTAACGGTTAAAAAAAATTCAAGGCACGTCCTTATTGGCTCTGCCAATGTCTCGTGTAACTGTCAAAATAAAAAAAAAACTCGCGTATATTTATATATCTCATATGTACTTTCCGTATTTTCATTTTTTGAATCTCACCGACTCAACGAAATAAATCCCTCTTGGATAAATCAAGGGAGAGTTGCATTTTTATTCTTTGTATATTTTACAAGGGCCTGTATTTTCAGGAATGACAAATTATATATTCAAATTTGTTAATAGACAAAATTTACCTTATTCTCCGCGAAACATGTCATAATAGATTAAATATGTTAATTACTCATTCTCCTACGTTTATGGCGATCAATTCAGAGAAAAATTATCTCTCACAAACATGTTAGAGGGGATAAATTTGTTACCATTACCAAAATCAGGCTAAATAAATTTATTGTTCTTGAAAATACAAAGTCAATCCAAGAATAAAAGAAAAATAGAGAGTATAAATATGTGATAATTCCCTAAAATCAATAAGCTTATTTTACAAAAATTTTAAATAATCATGGCTGGTTAAGTACTATGGTTTCCATGGTTATTGGAGTTAGATATGCTTAATTGGTACCACAAGATTCCATTCCGGGATCGTACATTAATGATCTAATTAACATACGCGGGTACGCGGTTCTTTTAATATTTAAATAAAGATGCAAGTAAATGTAGCCATAAAAACAGCTTAGATATAATATATTATATTTATAATGTTATAGGTGATAATTGATATAACAACTGTCAGGAAAATTGCAGCACGTTAATATTTGCAGAGACGGTTGGTTACACGTATATCTAATAATAGTACTATATAGTCTTTCCAATTTATTTATTTTTAAATGACAAATATGATCAACAATATTGACGCCATATCGCGTAGATGTGGGTTTGTGTAGGTGACCACCCAAAATTGTTGAAGCAACATTAGGCCGAAAGTGGTTATCTGTTTTATGAGTAACAAATTAATAATTCACATAGCTAGCCTGTTTAATTATAACCAAACTTTGATATATTTATGGGAATTCAATAATTAGTATATATTGTATAGGAGTGTGCATATATATATATATATATGATTTAAACAAAAACCCTTTATTGTATATACGTCTCTGGTTTCGATCAAATACTATATCTAAAAGTGCAAGCGGAGGCAAAATTTTCGCCAACTAGCCAACTACTTGCGTGCACTCTACCTCATAATTACCATTGTCCCATACCCTTATTCCCCCACCACCATATGAAATACCTTTCAGTACATACCACTTCTCACCTCCTCAAGCTCTCTGTCACTCCAATATTTGCTTTTCTCTCTCTCTCTCTCTCTCTCTCTCTCTCTTTCTCTCTCTCTCTCTCTCTTCTCTCCGCATTTGAGATCATCCTTTTGCATTCTCTCTCTCTCTCTCTCTCTCTCTCTTCTNCTTCATTCAGTAAATATGCTAATATATTTCATACGATTTAAAAGAAAAGAAGAAGAAAAAAGAAATATTGATTTGGGAAGGAATAATCATATGATCTTGATAGTCAAAGAGTCAAAACATGAGTTTGAAAACAGTCAAAGGGAGTATGAGTCGACAGTAAAACAAAAGGTGGGGATTGATCTTGACGATCACATGCATTCTATTTCAAGTAACTAAATGAGAAAGATGCATGCCGGTCAAATTTCATACCTTTGATATGATTTTAAAACACTCTCCTAAAGTGCATACCAAAAAAAAAAAAGAATTAATCGAAATAGCTTCTCTCTCTCTCTCTCTCTCTCTCTCTCTCTCTCTCTCTCTCTCTCTCTCTTTGAGATATTATTCTTGGCTTTAAGCTCCAATGGAGTTGGAAAGTGTACTTAAGTTTCTTGAAAACAAAACCATTTTGGTCACTGGTGCCACTGGCTTCCTAGCAAAGAGTACATTTACTCTCCTCATATATATATATGTACATATATATATTTTTCTTATAAATTTCTTTCTTTTGGTTTTTCTTGTCTCATGCTTGTTTTAAATGTAGTATGATACCTATAGTCTTTTGTTTTGTGGAAGCAGTTTTTGTGGAGAAAATACTGAGAGTTCAACCAAATGTGAAGAAGCTTTATCTTCTTTTAAGAGCGGCTGATGCCAAATCGGCCACACAACGTATGAACAATGAGGTATATATCATGTCCACATAAAAAATATAATATTTATATCTAACCTATTACTAATTAAATATATATCTTGCAAATAACCCTTTTATTTATTTTTTTAGAAAAAAAAGAAATGTATAAGATCTCCAAAATGAAGTACTTCTTTTTCATAATGCCTTTAGCTACACAATATAATTCCTAGCTAAACGCATCAATTACGTTCTTAAAGCATAAGCAACGTTTTTTACATGTTGGATTTAGAAAGTATCACTCATTTAATCCAACTTATAAAATATTTCATATATTAATATTTTTTTGTAAGTATTAATCTCATTAATATTCTATTTGTTTATTTAAATTTTGTATCACGAATTTGTATAGGTCATTGGGAAAGATTTATTCCGAGTTTTGAAGGAAAAATTGGGTGCGAATTTCAACTCTTTCGTTCGAGACAAGGTTTCTGTAATGGCGGGAGACATTACTTGTAAGGACTTGGGGTTGAAAGACTTGGATTTGAAGGAAGAGATGTTGAGCCAATTAGATGTCATTGTTAATTTGGCTGCTACAACTAATTTTGATGAAAGGTGCGTAGTGACAATAAATGGCTTTATATGATTAAATCTGATCATCTACAGTACAAGCCAGTTGGTCACCAAATAAGATAACAAAAACACATTGACTTATAATTTAATGTCTCTACAGATATGATGTCTCCATCTCTCTTAACACATTGGGAGCTAAGAATGTTTTGAACTTTGCTAAGCAGTGTGCAAATTTAAAGGTCCTGGTCCATATATCCACAGGTCAGTGTGCTAAATTTTTATGATCTTGATATACTTGATTTAGATGTTATATTAGTTTATCGCCGTGGTCCAAGTACTTTTAAAGTATGACGTTTTTCTCTTTCATACCTAGGTTAAAAGCTGTTTTAAAATAGTACTAGTAAATGACCATTGTTATTGGGATTCGGTCCAATTATCTTGCACCAGCCACGTGGTACTAGTCCTAGATCCATAAAGGAATATATAATTATACATGGCCAAGCGAAATTAAATCGAAATGATATGTAACATTGGTCCTGATCATCATACAGCTAGCTCCATCTATTCTCCAAAAGAGTTAAAAAGAAAAATATGAAACAATTAAGATATATGTATATACATATATGCACCGGCACTTGAGGTGCCAATAAATAGGGATTGAAAAGTATGAGGCAGTTATAAATGTAGTGTTTAATCATATTTTTCTTTTCAATTTGGCTTTCGTTGTCAATATCCTTAAATTAGTTGTAAAATTTTGTTTTGAAAGTTGTCGTGTGGTTTCAGCTTATGTTTCAGGTGAAAGGGGGGGACTTATACTTGAAAATCCATATCACATGGGTGACACTCTCAATGGGGTCACTGGTTTAGATATTAATAACGAGTTAAGGCTGGCGGAGGAGAAACTGAAAGAACTCCAAGCAGAGGAGGCTACAGAACCAGAAATTACTTTGGCTATGAAAGATTTTGGCATTGAAAGGTTTGTGTTTATCAGCTTGAAAATTTGGATACATATATATATATATATATCTGTAATTACACGAGTATATATATTTTTAATAAATGGTACTCAGGAAAGAGAAATTTGTTCAGATGATTACATAAATATATATATATATATATATATATATACATATATATCCAAAAAATTCCATATGTGGTATTTTTTACTTCTTTCTTTGGGTAACTCAAAACTGGATAGTAATCTTTATAAAGCCAGAGGACTCTGTACGAAAGTGACATGGGATATTTAAAAAAATTTCTCCCGTGCATTAATATGATCAGCTGTAAATGGTCCTAACACTATATTCGCTTTCAAAAAACTGTACTAATGTTTAGTGTGTGTATATATATATATATATATACCTTCGAACAAACTAAGAGTGAAGCTAGTTACCGTCCTGTGATCTAATTTATGATATTTATGTAATATGTGTCGCTAATTAAGTCAGCTATGGACAAATAAACCATCATGGAAAAAAGACATCTTTCTTCTTATCTCAACATCTATAGAAACATTTACAAATTGAACTGACAAACTATATCTCACATAAAATGACATTAAAAAAGTGAAATAAAAATTGAAGTCCCAATATTAATTATTTATATATATAAAAAATATGTACATGTATGAAGGCCGCCTATATATATACTCACAGGTGAATTTGGTATCATGCGGTCAAGAAATTAAAAAACGTTAAATATAATATATATTTGCAGAGTAGTACTTTTTCAAAATAGTCTAAAGTTATATTTGGTCATTAATTTGTCGTTTTGGCACCCTCCTTCTACGTTTAACTTCAACTCCAGTCTTTTTTCCTCGTATATAAGTAGTCAAGTAGACGTAGGTTTCACCTTTGATAAGCCAGCAAAACATGCATGTAATTGATATCTTAATATGTCAGTTGTTGGTATGGTTGCTAATTTATCATAATTATCTATAATTGTGTGTTCAATGTGATTCCCGTATAGTAACTTTTGCTCATTGATAAATAATATTAATAGGTAGTCGCAACATTTATGTGATTGTCCCGGATTGTACAACTCGGCGTGTTCATAAAGTATTAGTAGATAAAACTAATAAATTTTCTTATCTCTATTTTGTACTAGTTCCTTTCTATTTTCCCTCTTTTTAAGATTAACTTATCCACCTTTTAATTTATTTTCTTTGTTACTTTTTCCATCATATTAGTTTAATGAAATACTTCATGTTTCTAAGGGAAAATAAATAAATAAATAATGGAATTCCAATTAAGTTGGATCAATAATATCATGGTTGTGTTTTGTCGTTTAGCACGTTGGAATCAACGCACTAGGTTTGCTTCAGGTTCTGATTCTGCGACTTAATAAATGTAACCAAGCTAGTGAAACCGTATTATTGAACTCTCTTCACAAACCATTTAAATCTTATCTTTGACTCTTCACCAAACTCATCCGACGAATTCATGTTGCTTGCTCCCTCTCTCTCTCCCTCTTTTTCTCTCTCTCTCTCTCTCTCTCTCTCTCTCTCTCTCTCTAAATATATATACACACACACATGAATATACATATATTCTTATAAAAAAAATTAGGTTTGGCAGAATGGTACTTTGTAGGAGCAGTCCCTTAATAAGAGGGTTGATAGTGACAACAATTAAGTGCATAGTTAGTGAGAAACAGAGCCAAATATCTTGATCAACATAACATTCAAGAAATAAGGATTCGATTTATTTGGGAAAAAAAAGAAAAAATGATTTCATAACAAGGTTCCCAAATCCTAGCATGCTTGAATTTTCTACAAGTTTTAGTTACCTCATTTTTCTTCGTTGCTTTTTCACTTAACCATAGCCCCCACAAAAGAAAGAAAAAATTGATTTTATTATTCATATGGTCCTATGTAATTAGTCCAATGCAATATTAGCGGCAAAAGGCATTATTAAGGCTCCCGACCTTACTCTATCTACATTTTGTCCTATGTTTTCACCTAACTTGGATTTAAAAAAAATTTATTATTTTTTAAAGTATTTCATTCTTGAAATACTACCTAACCAAATCTAAGTTAATAACTACTTTTACTTTCACTATTCTAAAGTCTATTTTCTTTTCATCTTCGTATATTCGAACTATTCAATCTTGCAATAAGTCCTATTTGTTATTGTTGAAGTGAATGATATCCGATAATATTATACAACTAATATTTTATTTGACTATATAAATATCAAATTTGGATGTTATTGAATCTTATTTCTGAATTTTATTATTTTTTTAATGTTAATCAGAGATGATTTCCAATTAAATCAATATGTTAATCTGTTTCAGGGCTAAGAAATTTGGATGGCCAAACACGTATGTCTTCACAAAGGCAATGGGAGAGATGGTGTTGGAACACCTTAAGGGAAATACAAATGTCGTCATTGTAAGGCCTACCATTGTTACTAGTACTTACAAAGAACCTTTTCCTGGTTGGGTTGAAGGAGTAAGGTAAGCTCAAAGAAATATATAATAAAGTGATTTAATTCATGGCTTTAATTAGTGAAGATATTAAATTGGAAATAATGATTTTTGCTCGATGGAAATTTGATCATCACTTGCATTCTTTCCCTATTCTTCACTCGGAACTGAAAAAATAATCTCCTAGTCCTTGTACTATATTTTAATAAGTGCCTAATAAGTCAAAAACAGTCAAATTAATTAAATTTCCAGAGTGTAAATGAGATTGAACAAGAATGATCACTTATGTTATGAACTATTTTACATGCAGGACCATTGATAGTCTCGCGGTTGGATACGGTAAAGGAAAGTTGACATGCTTTCTCGGCGATGTGAACGCAGTTGTCGACGCGGTGAGTTTGGACCACAAATAGTTCCTGGCTAATTACGCGTATCGGATTATGTTAACTTGTCAAAATCAAATATTTTTTCGTTCGTTAATTGCAACAAATTAAGCTGAAACATTTGAGAGTTGTTATGCAGATTCCAGCTGATTTTGTGGTTAATGCGATAATCGTGGCTATGGCGGCTCATGCCAATCAACCTTCCGATAGAATTTATCAAGTGGGATCTTCAATGAGAAATCCTTTAAGATACGGTGATCTCCAGAAGTTTGGCTTTGGTTACTTCTCCAAGAAACCATGGATTAACAAGGATGGAAAGCCCGTTAAGGTTGCCAAAGTCTTTGTTTTGAGTAACATGGCCAGCTTCCACAGATACATGACCTTTCGTTACGTTCTCTTCTTAAAGGTTTGTTTTTATACATATTTTTCTAATTTACTAATCTGATCCCACTTGGTTAGTTAGTTGTACGCTTTTATATAGTTGGTATGTAGGGGGATTTTAAGATTTTAATTTTGGCTCAACGGGTCTATGAGTTGGGGATTTTAATTTTGGCACATGGAGAGTTATGGCAATATATATAAAAGTATATAGAATCTCAAATATATATCTCATATATCAAACTTAAAAGAAGGTTAATTACATCAACAGCGGATCAATAATGATTTGTTAAAATTAAATTTCAAGTACTATATGTCCCTCATTCTTGGCAACAAACAGTATCTATGAGCACATTATACGCTCTCATCATGTTATAGATCAGGGTGCAATGAACTATATGTAATATGTTCATGATACATTTTCAATTCTTGCTAGGTACGTATATTTCATACATACATATGTGTGCATGAAGGCTATATAATATTCAATCCATATTCATGTATGTATGAACGTATTTGTATTATCATATAATTTGCTGAAGATACATATAACTTTTCGATGCATATCTAATTTTCTTTTCTTTGTCAATAGGGATTGGAATTGGTGAATACAGCATTCTGCCAGTATTTCCAAGGCATGTATCATGACCTCAATAGAAAGATCAAATTCGTTATGCGACTTGCGGAACTTTACCGGCCATACTTATTCTTCAAAGGAGTGTAAGTTGATATTATTAGATTGTCTACATATACTTGTATATATATTTGAATATTAATGTGTTTTCTTCTCCATGAATGTACTCCGTTGATTTTCCAAACAAAAAAAATCATGAATATTGTATTCGTCTCCATTTTGTTGATCAATATTAATTTTCTCTCACATATATATGTATAATGTATATATACAGTTTCGACGACATGAACACTGAAAGACTGAGATTGGAAGCGAAAGAAAGTGGCATAGAGACAGAAATATTCTACTTCGACCCTAAGAGCATCAATTGGGAAGAATACTTCTTGAGTATCCACATTCCCGGTGTCGTAAAATACGTCTTCAAATGATTGATTCTCGGGACAATTAAGTACGTCTCCCAATTGCATGGATTATTTAAAGTTAATTATCTGTTTTATGATTATTATTTGTGTTTCCAAGTTGTACCCTAATTAATCCTATTCTGTGAAACTTTGTGTCCCAAGAGCAATCAAAATTATATTTATGTTATTTATCCATGGTTAGCTATAGCTATGTATACCATTGTCTATCAGATGTAATTTTTTCTTCATAAATATGTATCTTTGTACGATTAAAATATTGTTTTTAAAGAATCTTGCTATGATCTATTGGAAAAGAATTTATAATTACTTTCAGTGAACGTTGACATGGTTTCGATTTTAGTAATATCTTTTGATTGGTCATCGGTGCCAAGGAACATTACCAGAAGTAACCATGTTGAATGTTTCGTCAAAATAACAATCTATTTCAATGTACTTTGAGCGTTTACGAAAAGACATTATTATGTGTAATTTGAATGGCACTCGGATACAGAGTGCAAGGGTTTCGAGTTTTTGGAGTCGTGGGATCGGCCAAAGGGCTTGTAGAGCTAGTTTTCCGGCTTTTTGGGAGTTTTGAGGGGTCCTTCAGTAGTGTCGGATTTTGCATGGAAACGGGCCAACAAATAAGACATACGGGGCTAGCTACGCTTATGATTTAGGGACTCTTGTAAAATTTCGGGCCGGATGGGATGAATTTTTGAGTAAATTTGATTTTTTAGGATAATTTTTTTCAAACAGATTAAAAAATCCCAGATTTTGAAACTGTTTGAAAAATCCCAGATTTTAATTAAAAAAAAAATATACTATTTTTAACAATATTTAGACAAATATCAATTTTTATTAATTGATGAGATATTTAAAGTAATCAATAAAGTTAATTTTGATAATTTGACTGATTATTTTAAATAGCTTAATTGGTTACCTCAACTAACTCAACTAGTTACCTCGAGTGCCATTGAAAAATACTAATTTCAAAAACCGATTATTTTTAGAAAGAATATCATTTTTTAAAAGTATTTTAGAATAATAATAATTTTAATAAATATTTTAGAAAATATCACTTTTTTCAAAATTGGTATTTTTAAATGATACTCTATGTAATCAATTAGGTTAATTGGAATAACTAACATATTAAGTTACCTAAAGTAACATTACTTGACCGAATATCTCAAGTATCCTATCAATTAATATAAAGTGTATTTTTCTAAATACTTTTAAAAGTACTATTTGTCTAATTAAAATCAGGTGTTTTTCATAAAATTTCAAAATCTAGGATTTTTCAATTTTGTTTTTGAAAAAAAAACCAAAAAACTCAGATTTCTTTTATGATTAAAGCCCAATTTCTATCCTTTTGGGCTTAAAAATATTCATATTTTTACTATATTAGAAACTAATTGTTTTTTAATAGCGTTTTATAGGAGTTTCATAATTGCGTCTCGTTTGTGGCTTTGCAATCCTGGAAATTTTCTAGTTCCTTATTTTGGAATTATCTAAAAATTTTCCTTTTTTGGACAATTTTTTTATTTTATTATTCTAGGATTTCTTTAACATTTTCTCTTAGGGTTTCGACTTTATAAATTATAAACCTTCATGGCCATCACAGACTATCAGTTTAGATAAAATTTTTCAGATTGTTTTCCCAATTTTCCTTCTAAATCGTTGGTATTCTGCGGAATCACACTACAACAAATATTGGCTTTAGCTACAAAAGCAATAAAATTTGTAGCTACAATAATTTAGCCACAAAATTAGCTTTGTAGCAAAGTTGTAGCTATAGGGGCGACACTAATTGTCCCTAACTACAAAAAATTTATTTTGTAGCTAAATAAGATAGAATTAGAGACAAAATTTTTCTTTTGTAGCAAATTGAAATGCTTTAGCCACCAATGATTTTGTCACTAATTCTCTTTTATTTTGTAACTAAAGCTTAACATTTGTAGCTAAAACTCAATGCTTTGGCTACAAAATAACTAATTTGTCACTGAAAAGTAGTTTTAATTACCAAATACTTTTGTAGCTAAATCATGTCAAGTGAATTATAAATTTTGTCAGTAATCAGCTTATTATTTTTATTTTATATTTTTCCTAAATAAAATATATATTATTATAAAAGAATATGAGCAAAAATTGAAAGACGTGAATTTAAAATACTAAACGCGTTTTTTCTTATTACGTGATAGTACTCCCAATGAGATTAGGGACATATAGTACAATAAGACTTCAATTCCTGATTGTACCCAAAAAAAAAAAGTCTATACGACAAACAATTGACAACAACAGAAGGTACTCCTCCTAAGAGACCTTCAATTCCTTATTGATGTGCTTCAAATTCTTCTTTGTAGGAAACTTGGATCTCTTCACCTATATATATATATATATGTCTCCTACCACATTCCAAACAAATTAGTAGTTATAATGTAATTGAAAAATTAACAAATCTCTATATATCTCACTCTAGCACTATCATAGGAAAAATGGGAGAACAACTGGAAAATCAATTTAGTACTAATTATGCAAAGAGATAATTACAAATGAGAGCAGCTGAGTTGTTCTATAACAAGAATGAGAGAACATCTACGAGAAAATACAATTCAACACCAGATCTAAGTTCAATATGAACATGCATAACTAAATTAGGGCTAAAATTTATTATCAAACTTAATTTGACAATGAGCATGAGTAAAAAACAAACCAGAGATGAAGTGACAGTGGAAA
The DNA here is from genome assembly GCA_002914805.1 of Parasponia andersonii. NCBI lineage: Eukaryota > Viridiplantae > Streptophyta > Magnoliopsida > Rosales > Cannabaceae > Trema > Trema andersonii. Next base: position 777,844 of record JXTB01000016.1, read on the forward strand.
TCCGAGAACGATGGACGGAGTCACCGGTTGAGAGCGATGGACGAAGTCACCAACAGAGAACAATGGACTGAGTCACCGGCTGACATCGGAGAATGGAGTCGCCGACCGAGAACGATGGACATAGTAGTCGGTTGAGATCGGAGAACGAAGTCGCCGACCAAGAACGATGGTTAGAGTCGTTGGCTGAGATCGGAGAACGAAGTCACCGACCGAGAACGATGGATGGAGCCGCTAGACAGAGTCGGAGAGAGAGAGAGAGAGAGAGAGAGGAGCTTCTGTTTTTACAAATGACTCCCTTTTGTAAATAATTAAAAGCTGGGTCCTTTTAAAAGAAATATAAGTTGGATTAAACAATTTTCAGCTACATTTTGTTTGGTAACTAATTATTGTTATTAGTTTCAAATTTTTGATTTGAGGTTAAATGTTTCAAGAATTTGGCTATAGTGACAAACAACTTTTGTAGCTTAAAACTAATTTTTAGCCTAAAATATTTTTGTCACTAATTATTGTTATTAGCCACAAAATTTAAAATTTGAGGTTAAATGTATCAAAATTTTGGGTGAAATTTATAAAAGAAGTATTTAGTGTCAATGTTGTGGGTAATTATAGATAATTAGCTACAAAATATTGTTTTGTGGCATAAACATAATGTTTAGTTGCAATTCAAAGTCTGTAGCTAACAAATAGGTAACTAAAAACAGGATTTGTTGTAGTGTCAAGGAATCTTTCATGCCTATTATTCTTGAATTTGTGCACGAATCAACAGATTGATAGAAGGTTTCTTTCAATTTTCTGTGCGGATCATTCTTGTAGAAACTTCCGCTACTTAGTTGATATCAATAACGCATTCATTTCTCCCCCCCAAAAAAAAAAGAAAAAAAGAAAAAAAGAAAGAAAACCGCATTCATTCCTGACAGTATGCCACCGAGAAGATGCGTTAATGAAGTGTCTATAAAAGAAGCGTATGAGCGTGATCGCGTGCATGACTTGATTAGAGCAGCAAGTTGAGGCAATAATGCAACAATTTGCTAATCTTACCACATTATTGATTAACCAACACTGATGACAGGATCGGTAAACTTCCAGAGGAGGATCATGATGATTAGTCTAGTAGGACTAGTGAGGAGTATGAAGATAGCATAGGGTCATGTTCCTCCTCCTGTAGAAGATGATAGAAGATGGTGGGAAACAAGAATGATACAGAGGTTCCTAAACTCCATGGCACCCTTCAACCAAAGGAGTTTCTTGACTGGCCAGGTGTATACCGTCGACGAAGTTTTGGATTTTATGAGATCCTCTTGATAAGAAAGATGCCACTTGTGGCAACAAGATTGCAAGGTAAGCAGCAGCTTATTTATAGCAATGAAAAATTACCCGGAATAGATTGGAAAAATTGAAAATTATCACATGGGATAAAATTAAGAGACACTCTCATTCAATGTTCTTGCCCTATAATTACCAGAGATTGATGTACTATAGCTTGTAGAATTTGCAACAAGGAAAACGGATGGTAGATGATTCTACAACAAGGTTTTATTAATTTCTAGCTCGCAATGAGATCAAAGAAATTAAGATCAATTGGTGTCGCAATATACTAGTGGTTTTGTAAGGATGCTAATTTGTTTGACTTTAGTTAATATTTCAGCAGTGCACCAGAGTACTACAATGGAAGAAAATTAGATTAGGAGTAGCGGTAGTGGTAGTGGTTGATGTAACAATGGTTTAGCTTTTCATACTAGAAGTAGTGGTAGTAGTAGTTCTAGTCCAATAGTCAATAATTCTACCCTACGAGTTGCTGCAAATACGAATCGACCTGTAAAGGCATCGAGTAATGGGTTGCGGTGTTTTAAGTACAGAGAGATGGGACATAAGCAATCTGACTATAAGAGCCAGAAGGAAAAAGACGTTCTTTGTCGATCCTGAAGATTATAAAGAGTCAAACACAGAGGTAAGAGAATAGCCAGATTTTGGTGGTGGATACACATCAGTCAAAGAAGTTTTAGAAGGTGGTATGGGCCCTTTATTGATGGTGCACAGATCTTGTCGTACTCCTTGAACTGTTGACAATAATTGGCTACATAATAATATATTCCAATCAACCAATGCAATCCTGAGCAAGGTGTGTCGCTTTGTCATAGATGCTGAAAGTTATGAAAATATCGTGTCAAGAGAGGCGGTACAAAAGCTAGGGGTGAAGACTTAAAAATATCCCAAACCATACAAGTTAGCGTGGCTTAAGAAGGGTGGAGAGGTAACAGATTCACAACGAGCTTTAATTTCATTTTTTTGTTGGATGCAAGTATAAGGATCAAGCTCTATGTGATATGGTGGCGATGGATGCTTGCTACTTGCTATTGGGACGACCTTGGCAGTATGATCGGCGAGTGACTAGTTTAACAATTTGTATAGTTTTCTCTTAAACAATACCAAGATTGTGTTATGATCGGCGAGTGACTAGTTTAACAATTTGTATAGTTTCCTCTTAAACAATACCAAGATTGTGTTACTGTCCAAGAAGATTCCTAAAAAGTCACAACCTACATGGGACAGTGACAATCTTCTTTCTCTTACGGGATTCGAGGAGGAGATGCGAGAAACGGGGGCAGTATATGTGCTGATTAGTAAAGCGAATAGATCAGGTGAGGCGACTATTCCTGAGGTATTTTAATCACTGGTGGTTGAATTTGTTGATGTGTTCCTAGAAGAACTTTCAGAGGGCTTCCACCTTTGCATGATATTCAGCATCAGATTGATTTCACACCAAAAGCAGCGTTGCCTAATAGACCACAAAATAAAATGAGTCCTAGTGAACATGAGGAGTAGCACCAAAAAGTAGACGCATTGCTGTCTAAAAGGCATATACGTAAGCGTTCACGTCCCTTTTAACAAAAACGAAGGATGGGTCTTAGCATATATGCATGTATAGTCCATTAATTAATAAGATAATAGTGCAGTACAGATTTCTAATTCCCTGATTAGATGATTTACTTGACTTTCTTATTGGTTCGATGATTTTTACCAAGGTGGACCTTAAGAGATGTGACTACTAGATTCGAATTCGACCAGGTGATGAGTAGAAGACATTGTTTAAGACACGAGAGATGTTGTATGAGTGGCTAGGTTACGCTTTTTGGATTGTCAAATGTACCGAGTACTTTAATACGCGTAATGAATCAAACACTATGACGTAGCGGATTGTTAGATTTCATTTTAACTTGCATTCTCACAATTAAAATAGAAATAAGTAAAATTCTCAAAGAGAATTTAGAAGAGAAAAATAAGATATGATTGAAAATTGGATGATTATAACTCTTGCCAATAAAAGCTATTTATACAAGTTTAAGATTAATCTAAACTATCTAATAAAATAATTCGAAGAAATTTACAATCAAACACACTTAAATAAATAAATTGTTCACCTAAAATACTTCAAATAAACAAATTAAATAACCTAACACATTTCAAATAAATAAGTCTAAAATACCTAATACACAAAAGTATTTTACCAACCAATGGAATGCTCATTAGATTGGGTTTTAGAATATTGGGCCTTGTCTTTAGATCATTTTGTGGACTGCTGCATCAGTTCTCCCCTACTTGAAAAAATAACTTGTCCTCGAGTTGCTCATGATATGACTTTCGGTCCATGGTGCTCATACAGTTCTTGAACATTGAAGGTCTTAGAAATTGTGTAACTTTCTCGTAGATTAATGATATATGCATTATCATTAATGTTTTGAATGACGTGAAAGAGGCCAATTTTCTTTTGCTTGAGTTTATTGTATTCTTCTGTTGGAAGTCTTTCTTTACGTAAATGAACTATTATAAAATCGACATCTTTGAAAGTTTTGAATATTCTATACATGTCAGCATTAGCCTTGTATTTTGCAGTAGACTCTTCTAACTTTCTTTTCACTTCTTCATAAATATGGATCGCCTTATTAATCAAATGATCGGCAATAATGCTCATCCCTAGAAGTTTTGATAAAGTACCAAGTCGAGAATATGCAACGGAGGACGAATATAAACAATTTCAAATAGAGATTTATTGCTAGAATGATTTGGCATGTTGTTGTAAACAAACTCAGCTTGTGGTAGGACATTCTCCTATTGTCTAGAACTTTCTTTGATTAAGCACCGTAAAATATTGCCCAGTGTCTAATTAATGACTTCAATTCACCCATCTATTTAGAGATAACAAATGCTACTAAATTGTAAAGTGGTATCAAGTCTCGTCCACAAAATGCGCCAAAAATTACTGAGGAATTTAATATCGAGATCAGAGACTATTATCCTTGGTAACCCATGCAGACGAACAATATCTCAAAAGAACAATTGAGCAATATAAGTAGCATCTGAAGTTTTCTTGCAGGGAATAAAATAAGTCATTTTTAAAAAATAATCTACCATAACAAAGATAGAATCTGAACCTTTTTGTGTTCTCGGTAGTCCCAAGATGAAATCTATGGACAAATCTTCCCAAGGCGAATCAGGAATAGGAAGTGGTATATACAACCTAGTGTTTTGAGCTTATCATTTTACAATCTGATATATATAACAACGCTTGACAAATTTCTCGACGTCACGCTTAAGATGTGGCCAAAAGTATCGAGCTTCCACTAATAAAACAGTTTTGTCTCGCCCCATATGTCCTCCTAACCATCCTACATATAGCTCCTGAATGATGTGTTCTCTAAGAGATCCTCGTGGAATACATAAATGGTTTTCAAAGAATAGAAAGTTATCATGTATTTGATATTTATTTGCAACTCCACTAATGCATTTCTTCCATTTTTCTTTGAAATCTTTATCTTCAGTGTATAAGTCTTTCAAATAATCAAAACTGATTATTTTATTTTGAACAGCAGTCAGTAAAATAACTCGGCGACTCAATACATCAACAACCTTCTTTAATTGTCCTTACTTATGCCGGAGAGAGAAAGTGAACTTTTGGATGTAGGCAATCCATCGAGTGTGCATTCGATTTAGTTTGAAAGAGTTGTTGAGGTACTTAAGAGCTTGATGATTCGTATTAAGGATGAATTCCTTCTGCATTAGATATGGCTCCCATTGTTGTAATATACGAACAACCACATATAATTCTTATTCGTACATCAACCTCTTTTTTCTGGCTTCATTGAGCTTTTCACTAAAGAAAGCTATCGGCTTCATATCTTGAGATAGAATAGCTCCAATGCCTATGCCAAAAGCATTATAGTCGACTTCGAAAATCTTGTCAAAGTCAAGAAGTGCAAGGACATATACATTTGTGAGTATTTCCTTCAAGACAACAAAACTCTATTCCGCTTCTTCTGTCCAAAGGAATTATTTTTGCTTGAAATAGTCAGTGAGCAGCGCAGTTATAGTACTAAAGTTTCTCACAAATGGTCTATAAAAAGTCGCAAGACTATGAAAACTTCGAACTTCTATAATGGTCTTCGGTATTGGCCATTCTCAGAGTATCTTTATCTTATCTTATTCGACTTTAATTCTGTTAGAACTTACAATAAAGCCAAAGAAGACTAAGTTGTCAGTCACGAAGCCACATTTTTTTAGGTTGACATACAACTGATTCTTACGAAGTGTATTAAAAACTTCGGTCAAGTGTTGTAGATGTCATCAAAATAAACGACGACAAATCTTCTAATAAAGGGTTAGAATACCTAATTCATTAACCTCATAAAAGTACTCGGGGCATTGGATAAACCGAACGACATAATTAATCACTTATATAGATCTTCATATATTTTGAATGTAGTCTTTCATTCATCTCCAGGATGAATACAAATAGGATGGTATCTAGTGTGCAAATCAATCTTGGAAAATAGCTTTGATCCTTCCAATCTATCAATCATGTCATCCAAGTATGGAATAGGAAATCGATATCATATTGTAATCTTATTGATGGCCCGTCTATCAACATACATCCTCCAGCTTCCATCTTTCTTTGGTGTTAGGAGTGCAGGTACAGCCACGAGGCTCATACTTTCTCTAATCATTCCGTTCTTTAGAAGATCTTGGACTTATGTTTGTAGGCTCTCATACTCCTTAGCAGTAAACTAGGTAGACATGCTCCAGGAATAAGATCAATCTGGTGTTGAATATTTCGTAGGGGTGGTAAGCTAGCAGGTAACTTCTCAGGAATGATATCTTTAAATTCAGACGATAATTTTTGAACTTACACAGGAATATTGGTAAGAGTATATGCCTCTTTAGGTATAAAAAGAAGATTGGTTCTTGTAGATGTTCTTTGGTTATTTTGCAGCTTCATAGGAGCAAGAGTAATCTTTATATTATCCTTGTAGAAGCTGTATATTTTAGCTTTGCCATTATACATAGTATTTAAATCGAATTGCCACGATTGACCAAGCAACATATGACAAGCATCCATATCAACAACATCACATAATATCTTATATTTGTATTTACCAATGGAGAAAGGAACTTGACACTGTTGTGTTAGCTTTGTTTCACCGACGTCCTTAATCCAACCAATGCGATACGAGACAGTATATTGTTAGGTTGGTGGTTGTAACTTGCCCACCATGGTCTTGGATACTATGTTCTCACTACTCCCACTATCAACGATAAGATCACACATTCATTGTTCAACCATATAACGAGTCTTGAAGATGTTATGTCATTGTATGTCTTCTTCCTTCTTTGGTGTATACATCAATCATCTTATCACTAAGAAAATACATTCATCTCCATAAATGACTTCATCAGGTTCAACTTCATCTACATACTCCTCATTCTCAAAATACAACTCGTCCCCTTCGGCATCGTCATCATGTGTGGTTAGATGAACGGGTCTGTTCTAACGACATTGATTTGAATAGCGGCCTGTTTGTCCACAACGATAACATTTATTACCTTTTAGGACTGCATAAAAGTTGTTAGTGTTGTTGTTAGATATTTTCCTTTGCGGTTGAGCAGTTGGTTGGTTGTAAGAAGGAATTGGTTTTACTACTTCATCGTGTGGTCTTGCTATAGCCTTCCCTTTGCCCAAATAAGATCTTTGTGGTGGTGTAGAGGATTGAGAAGTTATTGAATTATAATATGCCCTTTTGTTGAGCTGAGTTTTAATTTTTAAAACGAGTTGAATTGCACTAGACAAAGTATTATGAGATTGTTTGAATACCTTGTCTTGTATGTTTGCACTAAGTCCATCAATGAATCTAGAAATCTTTTGACTTTCGGAGTCGTGAATGTCCACTCGGGCAGCTAATCTATGAAACTCGGTTACGTATTCTTATACTGTCTGGTATGCTTATCGGCAATATTGATGTCGACTAAAAAGTGCTTGTTTATAATCTGGAGGTAAGAAGTACTCGATCATCAATTGTTTCATCCATCGCCAAGTGTGAACTTTGTTTCTCCCTTGCA
>JXTB01000016.1:787463-811918 GCA_002914805.1 Parasponia andersonii
TCTATTATCCATAAGAATAATGTTGTTGGCACCACTGATTCAGAACAATAAGTAGTTACCTATTACTTATATATTACTAACTAATACAAAAATTAGCTAGCTAGATTCAGAACAATAATATTAAATATCCCTATTAATAATGTTATTTCTCAATTCTTAACAATCAAACTGTTGTCCGAAATTTAATCTGATTATTAACGATACCGACTTCTAATAATATAAATTATTGTTTTAAGGTTCGAATACCCTACTCTTAAAAAAATAGTGATAAAAACATTGCATTTTAAATATTCAACTTTTATATTAATTATCATCAAAATTTAAGGTAAAAAGAACTTAAACTTACATCTATTCGGAGATGGTTGCCTTCGGATCCTAAGGCATGAAAAAACACAGAGTTCTGGTAGTTAACCATGTCAACACTTGCTTCGGAGGAAATATCAATTATAGGAGTAGATCCATTGTAATATATCCAGCATAAAGGCCCCCACGTGTCAGAAAGTTTAGCATCGTACTTTTGTTCATTCTTGTTCGATCCCGCTCCGACCGAGATCACTAGAAAACGAGTGTAGTCCATTGCCTTAGTTTTCGAGTCCAAATTCGGATTCCTTAAGGCGATTTGTTTGGTTACTTCACTTATTGCAACAAAAGAATTGAAAACTCAATCACCAAGTAAGAAATAATAATATGTTTTGGTACCATTTTTTGTATTCTTACCGAATATAATTAAATGTCTAATTAATTATATGTATAAAATAAATATACGGAAAATTATAATATGAATAATGTAACACCAAAAAATAAAAATTTGACACAATATTTTTATTTGGTTTAATTATCTTTCGATAGTTTATATCTTAGAGGTCACAATCAGAGAAATAAATTTATTAATAAAAAATAATGTGTATAAACACAAATCAAATTTAAAAGACTCCATCTCTTAAATATTACAACTTGTCAGTACTCTTTCACTAATCCATCTAACGAGCTCCTTCCTCTCCCCTCCATCCGACTTGATGTGATGCCTTCCGCCTAAACTCCCTTCAAATTTCACGAAACCTATCTCGTCTTGAAGACTTGTTGCACTTCTTCTAAAATACTCTACTTCTCCCGAAGCACTCTCACGACTAAAAATCCCTCATAGTCTCACAATAGAAAGTATAGATAGATTCAACAAAGTATTGTTCTAATGGTAATTACAAATATACATGACATCCATAGGACTCTAATCTAGACCCCTATATATAGTGCTTGATATCTTCAAATCTTTGTAAATCTGCAAGACATATTATAATCATTATAAATGCTGATTGGAAGCCAATTAGATTAGTAAAAGATAGGAATTTCATAATCAAAGTTAATATGTAAATATAGCTAATTCTGCACAATAATTCTATAGTATCGTCCTTATATAAAACTACTAGATTTGTAACCTTCTAGATTAAATGTTGATTTGTTATCTGAAATATCAATTTTAGTTTTCACACAAATTAATCAAATAAAAAATATTCACACATAATAAGAATCAATTAAGTATAAATAAGGAAATGACAACTCAAGAGATAAGTATTTACACTTTCCTACTATAAGGCAGTTTCCATAAAAATATAAGTTGTCAAAGTAATCAGATAAAATTAGCCCAATTAATTTGATTGATTAGAATCAGAATTGATTATTTCTAGAAATATTAATTAATTAATATGAGCAATCACACAATAATAAATCTTTATTAAAACATGCCTAAATAAAAAAGAAATATGTGAAATAGTTTTCTACTAGGAAAATATCGATCACTGATATTTCTGATCAAAACACAACTAATTGAACAAAAATTCAATCATATGACAACTATAAAATTTGGATAATACATCAAAAATACTAGGTCAAATGTTCTAGTGATGTTGCAATATCAACTCAGAATCACTATCAATTAACACAGATAACGATGTTGCAATATCTCAAATAATAATAGATTTTGCTCTTTCAATCTCCCCCTTTGACATTTTTAGGCAAAATATTTATACCCGCAAAAATAAGTCAGGCCCCACAAAATAATTTGTGTTTGATTAGAATTGTTGTAAAATTTTGCAACTACTCCCTATTTTTGACAAAAATAGCCAAAGGTAGTTACAAATGAATGTAGAATTCATAACATGGTTAAAGTTATCAAATGAAAATCAGAATTTTCATATAGTAGATCAATGTCATAAGTTGCTCAATGTTGTAACATAAGTTCATATCCTACAGAAAAAAAAAGTAAATTCAAAAGAAGATGACACCATTCTCCCTTGATTGTTCTTCCAACAACAAGACAAAAACTTACTTTTCTCATCAATTGAGAAACTTGATAATATTACAATGATCTTTTTTTTTTTTCCTCTGCTGGCTTTCATGACTCACTTTTAATAAACTCCCTCTTGCTACAAACACCGTAAATAAGAGAAGAAAAGAAATAACATGAAGTGCCTAGAGAATCACTCTTCTTTCCAAAGTGGGTATTCACCATATTTTGGAACTATTGTAGCATTAAAAAGGAAACTTCGAACAAACAATGGTAAAAACAAAGATAATTCAATAGAAAATTGTGAGTATAATGAAATGAGTAAAATTAGGAATTTAAACAAGAGACCATTTAGTTTTCCTAATTTGAAATAGAAACCTAAATCAATCTGGAGGCAAATTGAAATCAGAAAACTGTAAGGAGAGAAAATCTTGGAAATATGTAGAGATGACATCAGCAGTAGTTATCTAAAAGTTTATCCAATTCTTTTTCTTTTTTAATATAAGCCCAATTTATTCCATATTGTAATATTGATTGCCTAGTCTTAGTCAAAATATTATATATGTTAACCTTATAGACAAAAAGAAATTGAAGAATTTATTCCAATTATAAAATATTTTAACATACATAGTTCTTACCTTTTTTAATAGTAACGATTTCTGGAAGATTCTTCGGATTGATTGATCATCTATACTTGAGAAATAACCAGCATACCAAAAATAATTGATCTCACATATAATAAAGTAATATGAATTAATTTTTGCTATTTCATATATAGGAGATGTAACATTGATAATAACTAAGACAATGATCTTTCCATGACGAGTAGCTTTCACACTATCACTAAGGAAGTCTTTTTTTTTTTTTTNATATTCTAACAAAATAATTTTATTCTCTAATAAGTTTTTGATAACATGCCATAAGTTAGGTTCATTCCTAGAAGTAATATTACATGAATGTGGTTTTGTCAAAGTATAAAAATTGTCTTTGGACAGAAATTCTTTTAAAATTGATTTACCACAATCATCAAAAATAACATTCCTATCACGAGTAAAATTAACATAAAAATTTAAATCACAAATTTGACTTATGCTAATTAAATTAGTTGTAAGTCCCTCAAAATGCAATACAATCTTGAATTTAGGAAATCCTTCAACATTAAGAGCTCATCTTCCAAGAACTCTTCCTTTTACACCATAACCGAATGTTACAACATCCCTGATATCTACATTGAAGTCTACAAGAATAGATTTATCACTTGTCATGTGCCTGGAACATCCACTATCGAAATACCAATCGTTAGTAGCACATGTTTTAAAACACGTGAAATATCTAAAGCAATTTAATTCAGATTTCTTAATCCAAGCTTTACTTATTTTTCTTGACAAATCAATCTTTTTCTTTAGTATTTCTCTTTAAAATGAAATTTTATGCGAATAATAGCTATTTTCTAAAAAGTTCTTCATAGTAAAGTACTTAGGTCTAATATGACCTTTAACACCACAGAAATAACATGTTGGAACTACCATGTTTTCTTATAGAGTTAAATCTTATGGGGTTACTGAGTATTGCAACAGGAGATTTTTGTGTTGCAACATTATCATGTATTCCAGAAACTGGTGCAGTTGATATACTATATATTACAATATGAGATTTCTTCTGTATTGTAACATCAGTATTATTTCCTGCAACTAGGTTAGAAATATACTCTAAACAAAAACGATTTTTGAATTTGAGTTCTCACCTTTAAATCTGAATCCTCGATGATTTGATCCAGATTTATTGACAGATAAATTATGATCTAACACTGTCATCTAGAATTTAGTATTTTTAAGGACTTTTGAGTCCTCTTAAGCTCAATTGAAATCTTTTTTATTTTTTCCTCTCTTTTAACTACTAAGGTTTCTAAATTTTGAATTTTTATTTCTGCATTCTCCCTGTATTGAATGAGTGTAGAAACTATTCCCTCAAGAGATCTATTCTGTTCAACAATATGAATCCATTGAGAATATATATTCTCATTGGATCTTTAAATAAATTTTTCATCTGGTTTGGATTCATCACTGTGAAAATAATATATCCCGTCTGATGTTACAACATGATTGTCAGACGCAAGCTATGTTGCGACATTATCAGCAGAACTCTGCATAAAATACTTATTATCTGAAATTAATGAAATACCTAAAGCAACATAAGTACTTACATATGTTTCATCTTCCTCTTGGTTATCTTCTCACTCTTCAGAGATCGTCATAGCCTTAAGACTTCTTCTTTAGGGTATTGGCGTATTCAGCTTGTATGTGACCATACTCTTCACACTCCCTATATTGAATACCTTTCTTTTTATCTTTTGAAACATTAGATTTAGGTGGAATGAACTTACCCTTATCTGAATTGCTGCCATTTGACTGTCTACAATTTTTAAAAAATCCTATTGAAATTTTTAGTCAATAGTGCAAGCTCGACATCACTATCTCCTTTTTCACTTAGAACTGGCTTAAAGGCTACTTTAAGAGCAATAATTTTGTTCTTTTTTCTTATGCTTGATATTCATCTCGTACATTTGTAAGGATTCTATAAGTTCCTCAACCTTTATGATGTTGAGATTCTTACTCTCTTCAATGGCTGTGAGCTTTCGTTGAAATCTATCAGGTAAAGACTGAAGTATTTTCCTAACTATTTTAGTATTTGAAAAACATTTTCCAAGAGCAAAAGTCTTGTTAGAAATATCATATAATTTAGTAAAATATTCAGATAAGGTTTCATCCTCTCTCATTTTTAATTCCTCAAATTTAGAGGATAAAATTACCAATTTAGTTCTTTTCATATCTCTAAAAACTTCAAAATGTGTATGTAAAATGTCCCATGCCTATTTGGTAGATTCACAATTTGTAATCATTTTGATTCGAGTTGCAATAACTTAAGAATGATATGTAGAGATTTGGAATTGAAATCAACAAGTTTGTCATCATCAGATGACCAATTAAATGCATATTTAGGAATAATCTTCCTTTCATTGTCCTTAGTAGTTGAAGGATTTCAACCAGTTAAAACGAATCTCCAAGCATTTTCATCAATAGCCTTCATGCGTGCCTTTCAATAAAAATAATTGGTCCCATCAAGTAGTAGAGGCGTAAAATGGACCAATTTTTGACAAGAATTAACATTGCTGATATTTATGGTAAAAATTCCATAAGATCTCACAAAACAAACTATTAATAACCCACTCTGAAACCAATTGTTACGACCGTTTTTTTTTTAATATTTTTACCGAATATAATTAATTGTCTAATTAATTATGTATGATGAATATGTTGAAAATTATTATATGGATATTGTAACACCGAAAAGTAAAAACTTAACACATAATATTTTTCTTTGGTTCAACTATCTCCTGATAGTCTATATCTAAGAGGCCATACTCAGAGAAATAAACTTATTAATAAAGAATAACGTGAGTACAAACACCAATCAAATTTAAAAGACTCCATCTCTTAAATGTCGCAACATGCTAGTACTCCTCTATTAATTTGTCTAACAAACTCCCCTTGACTTGACGTGATTGCTTCCGTCTGAACTCCTTTCAAATTTCACGGAACTTGTCTCCTCCTAAAGACTTGTTGTACTTCTCCTAAAGCACTTTCACGATTAAGAATCCTTCCTAGTGTCATAATACAAAGTACAGACAGATTTAATAAAGTATTATCTAATAGAAATTACAAACATATATGGCACATATAGGACTCTAATATAGACCCCTATATAGTACTTGATGTCAGGACTCTAATATAGACCCTTATATAGTACTTGATGTCTTCCAATATTTGGAAATCTGCAAGACACGTTATAATAATCATAAATGCTGATTGGATGACAATTAGATCAGTCAAAGATACGATTTTTATACTCAAAGTTAATCTGTGATTATTGTTGATTCTGCACAGTAATATTACAACATCGGCCATATATAAAACAACCAGATTTGTAATATTCTAGAATAAACGTTGATTTGTTACCTGAAATAGCAATTTCGGTTTTCATATAAATCAATCAAATAAAAAGTATTCACACACAATAAAAATCAGCTAAATATAAATGAGGAAACAACAACTCAAGAGATAAGCATTTACATTTTCATAATATAAGGCCGTTTCCATGAAAATATAAGTTTTCAAAACAATTTGATAAAATTAGTCTAATAATTATAATCTGATTGATTAGAATCAGAATTGATTATTTCTAGAAATATTAATCAATTAATATTAGTAATCACACAATAATCAGTCTTCATTAAAATGTGTCTAAATAAGAAAGAAATATGTGAACATAATTTTCTTATAAGGCAAACATCAATCACTGATATTTCAAATCAAAATACAATTAATTGAACAAAAATTCTATCAATTGTAAAATTTGGACAAACAAATCAAAAATGTTTTACAACTTGGCCAAACAAATCAAAAATGTCATATCAAATATTCCTATAACATTATAACATCAATCCAGAATTAATATCATCAATCAATACAAACAGTGATGTTACGACATCTCAAATGATAACAAATTTTGTCACAAATAATAACAGATTTTGTCATTTCATGTGTTAGTAATACTTAGAGTTAAGAAATGAAATAATAACAGATTTTGTCATTTCTTGTGTTAGTAATACTTAGAGTTAAGAAATGGTACTTTGTTTGGTAGATTCTTTTTCCCGACGGTAATTTTCTATATAAGTTTACCGGATTATTAGCAGCACCGCCACCGTCAATCAGATTGAATTCTTCAGTTTTTCCTTCCTTGTCTTGATTGGTGAAATAATGAGAACGAAGGTAAGGTGGAGCTGCTGACGTGGCTATACCAATATCCGCCACATGAACATCCAACGCTGTACCTGCTACGGCCTATATATATACACAAAAGTCCAATTCCATTACTACTGTTAAATATTTTATAATATTTATAACTCGTGATTAGTTGAACTGTGCGGATTGAAAGCAGACAAAAATTAATTCATGAAAATTAGGAATTGTGCAAGGCGTAATACTATATCCTAGAGAGGACAATACGTGGTCGGTAGTAACAGTTTAAAATAATTTTATATATGCTTCAACGGCATCATAGACATTCTGTGCGCACGTTTATACACTCTTGTACGTAAATCTAATATAATGGCATTATTACGTTAAAATTCATTTTGAATAAGAAAAATTTTATATTATTGATCTTGATTTTTTTAATTATTTATTAATTAATTATTTTTTTATATTTATTTCTGATTAACAATATTACATCAGTTAATTTTTTAGAAAATTAAAATTCTAAAAAATTAATTTTTTGAAAAATTGACAGATATAATTATATAAAGAAATGAACATTTAATAGAAAACTATTAAACTTTTCAGACTTATTTATTGCAAATAGTTAATTAATTTTTTAGAATAATTATTCATAATTACATAAATATTTAATAGATATAATAAATTTTCAGTCAAATTTGACTAGTATAAAAGCATGTATGTTAAATTTTTTTAGTTTTAAAAATAATAAGATAATTATTTTTTGTTCATAAAGTTACTATAGTTTGAATTAAACTAAAGTTTATTAGTATAATTTTTTTTCTTTTTTAAATTTGGTTTTCAAATGAATTGTTTGATTTATATCCGTTTTTGAATTTTAATTTTCAAAAAAATTAGCAGATGTAATATTATTAATCATAAATATGAATATAAAAACAAAAATTAGGGACCAAATTGTTAAACAATTAAAAAATCGAGATCAATGGTATAAAATTTCTCTTATCAAATAATTTTAACAAAATATTGGATGGAACATGCTAAAAGAACTAATGGTGTCAAAAAGAGAAACATTTAGTACTTAAATGCCATAAAAAAAGAGATTAAGGACTAACATGCCAAAATAATAATAAATTAGAGACTAATAAAACCATTAACCAACGAAAAAAAGAAGTTTCAAACTTTTGAAGCTTTCTATTTTGTAAACTTTTAGAGACTGAAGGGCCAGCAGTTTAAAATAAAATTTCCATTGTCGAGTCTGGTAACTTAGGAAATATAATAAATTATGTTTTTTCTTCCTTTTTACATGTTTTGTATGCATAAAATGAAATTACTTTTTTAAATCAACCCATCCTAATAATCCATTCTACTATAGCAGCTATTTAATCTAGGGATTGCTAGCCATATAGAGTTAATTAGACTGTTATATATAATATATCGTTGGTGTCCCTATTCTGTACAGCTTACCTGTGAAACCCTACTAATTATTTTAATATAATATAATATTTTTTTAGAAGTGGAATCCATAACTTTAAAATAAAACAATTTCCTCTTTCTTTCTTTTTTTTTTTTCTTTTCTCTCTTTCACCTGATCTCTCCCTTTCTTTCTTGGCTGAAGCAACGCAGCCACTCTTTTCACTATGCAAGCCACTGCATGAGCTCCTCGGCCATCAGTGACCAACAATAGCTGCCCAGATCAACTAGCCATCTCACCAAGAAACTCCAACTGCCATCCCTAAGCTTTCGGACCACCATTTCGCCGAAAAAATTGGAAAAATACCCGCGGTAAGATTTCGATTCCGGCATCATTTTCGGCAACTTTAAGCTGCAAATATTGCTTCCTAGATTCATCTCGACACGAGGATCGTCATGATATATATATCTCGACTTAACTTTGCTCAAATTGAATTTTGTCATTTTTTTTATAATTTTGAGTTACTTTTAGTTTTGTATTAAAATTTTTCAATCCTACTGTTAGATCGTAAAATAAATTTTATATTTATGATATACTCGTAAAAACAAGAAGTTTTATATATATATATATATTTATATATATATATATATATATATATATTGACTATATTTGGTGCTGGGTACGAAAAACAAAATCTAACAGCTCAAATTTGTTTAATTTTGTATGCCATAGTGTTAGGTTTCGACCAATGCCTAAATTGATCAAGGCATATATCTAACTTAGCTAAATTAGATGCTAGTAATTCAATGGAGATATTAATTTCTTCATTCGAGGTCCTGTTAGAAAATCGAATTTTTAAACCTATTGATCAATAGTTCGAAAACGAGGTCTGACCCTCCGAATGATATCCAAATGACGCCAGACATCCTCCATAGTACTGTAATGTTATTTGGATACTCGATTGAAGTAGATGTTCAATTACTTAATTTTTATGTCTGTGTTGGATTTTAATTATATTAAAATTTATTTATGAAAAATCTTGAATAAAACGACATTTTTAATGAACTATTAGAAAATCTTGAATTATTCTAAAATTGGACTATATGACTTTTATACATATTTATAAAATAATGATTTTGGGGTTATTCAACTGATTTGAAGCCTAAGTTATAGTAAATTCTAGAATAATATCAAGTAGAGTTTTAAAGCATTATTTGGTTGTGTTCTACATGGTTATTACTTATATCTTGTTACATATTATATATATTATAGGATCACACATGAGATACATCTTAAGCATCATGTTGTTGTAGTAGGCGGACCAATATACCTGGCCTCGATGAGAGCCCGTAAATCCACGTAGAGTATTCTAATTATTTCTATTCGATAGGAGTAGATATTCAGTTGCCTTTTCGATTCAGTATGCTTAGACATGTGGGTGTCCTTACGATTTATTAGGATATGTATCAGGTAGAAAGTATTTAGTACACATAGTACGAGTTACTCTAGTTCGTGATGAGAGGATTTGAGCTCATGATATATACAATCTTGCAATTTCTAGTTTCAGTTTTGAGCATATGATTACTATGGAGAATAATTATTTTATAAACTTAGTTTATAAATATGAAAAATGTATTAACCATACCAGTTTGATAAAATTACATTCATTCAAAAAGGTAATTGAGTTTTCACTGAGCATTCACATGTTCACCCTCTACTTCCTCTCATTTTCAGGTGTTGATTTATTTTGTGGTAATTGTTCTGGTAACTTGACAAACATACTTGACATTATGCATGCAGTTCCAATCTTTTTCATTGGTTGATTCGTACTCTGTATCATCTTTCCTTTTTTATGTCAAGTTTATTAGCCAATAACAGTATATTTACTAAGTGGATATATGAGGATAAATTTCATGATTAAATTAAGTTCTTAGAAATACAAATGATTTTATGTGAATTGTTTGGACATTTGATTCATTTTATTGAACACCACGATTTAAATGAAAAGTTTCCAAATAAATTAAATGGAATTCCTCTAAATATTAGGTGCATACTTTCTAGAGAAATTAAAAATATTGAGAGGATTTTTACTTTTGAATTTTACCGGTTTTTGAGGACTAAAAATTAAAATTTTAAATATTAAATTTGCTAGAATTTTATAAAATTACTGTTTATCACTGTTTAAACTTAAAATCACAGTTTTAGATTTTCGGTCGTGACATTATCTTTTTTTAGTCGTCTTGAATAGATATTTGTGTTTCTCACACCTATAATTCTCGAATCAATTTCATTCTTTCACAGCTAAAGATAAAATTCATCATTGGTTTGGTAAGCTGCTATGAACTTTTCTTCTATGATTTCGTTTTATATAAACATCTCATATTCATCCAAGATTTTTCTGTTGTCGGGTAGGTCTTGTGTTAAGAATTAAACGCCTACTTTTTACCAATTAGAGCAAGAAAAACAGGGGGGGGAGGGGGGGAGGAAGGGAAGCATATCCATAACTACGGTCATTCACTCTCAATGTGATAAAGAATAAAAAAAGAATACAAGAAAATCTCATATCTCATGTCTGTCAAAATTTGTATGTTCTCATACAAATATCACTTGCCCAAAATCAAACAAACCTTTATGTCTCGGGACAATCCGATTTACGCTCCGCACATCCACCACTTATAATATTCTAAATAAAAAAATGATATTGCCTATATTATTCTTTATAATTACAATAAAGTAAAACAATCAGACAAAATACACTGGTCGGTGACCGTTTTCAAAGTATTTAGAATTTCCAGTATTGTGTATTTTTAATTTTAGTTTTCCCTATAGGTGGTACCAAGTCAATATTAAAATCGTGGAAAAGTAGACTATGGAAGCGATTATAATCAATTTGTCATATGGTTAATGTTTTCAAGTCCCACGAAAATTCGAATTGGTCGGTATACGTACCACTTTGTCACTAGAACTTTGCTGTTTTCTAATTTTTTTTTTTTTTTTCTGGGATAGGCCGTCAAAATGAGATTTGGTCATCATTAATGCATTCGCACAATCAGGCGTTAAGATCCTTATTGGGGTTATCTTAATTGTACATTCCAACTGGTGGAACGCATGTTGATTTGTTTGTTTGTTTGTTTTTTTTTTTTTTTTTTTTTAAATTTAGATAAGATATTTAGAGACTCATTATACTCACATATATTTCCGAGTCCTAGATGAATTTAGTTATCTCCCAATTAATAATTAGTGGAACACATGTTATAATGAAACCCGTCTCTTATATTCAAATCACTTTTCTTAGTGATGTTAATTGTATATTTCCCATTAAAAATAAAATTCTATATGCCGTCTAATATGGATGTTGTATTTTATTTAAGCCTCTTTTCTCGTAATTTTCTCATCTTAATTATTGTAACCTCCAAATTCAACAGGAGTAATTATGATTACAATTGATACTTGATAGTTATAATGAAAAATAAAAGTTTCGGTATCGATATTGATACATCAATTTTATGAAATTATCCATTAGAAATTTCTAAAACGAATTACGGAAATCACAAATAATTGTCTTAAATTATAGAATTACTTAATAAAATTTTAGAAAATGCTAACTTATCTAATAATTCACTAATAGATTTTTTTTACAAAAAAAATAGCATATTTTATTGCTTAATGTTGTATAATAATTTTCAATACCTTTTAATAATAAATTGATTTTCCGACAAAATATACCCCAAAAATAGACAATAGAGCCATTTTATATAAATTATAAATCCAGATCGATGCGGGTGGATTATTCATATATGTATATAAACCCCAGTGAATTCTGAAGAACGGGTTTTGATCAGTTAACAGTTATTTTTTTCAGAGGTGGTTTCGAAGTTTTTTTTAGATAACTGTTTATTATTAAGCACTGATGAATCCAAACCAAAAGGTTAAGGCAGATAAATAAGCTGGATAGGTTCCAATGTTATGTTCTATGTAACTCAGATCAGCGACAGCTCGTGTTCAAAACTGTAACCTAAAGTCATAATTGATTAACTTCGCTAATGTTACTAAATATTGAGTGGGATGTGTAGTAATCATTGCAATATTCACTTTAATCGGTTAGCCCAATAAAAGGGTAAAAAAAAAAGATCATCTAATCTTGCGACAACGCATTAGCAAATAAACTAAGTTTATGCATGTATAAAAAACACTATTTAGGAGGTAAGTAAACTAATTTAGAACACGTTGGATAGTCCTTTCAACCAAAAAAAAAAAAAAAAAACAAAAACACGTTGGATAGTACGAGGTAGGTGAGCTTAATTATCAATGGGACACTTCGAATTTAAACTACTTATATGGAAGCAGATTGGTAGGTAGATATAATAGTTTAATGGTGCGCATATTCTAAACACTAAGGACGGAATTTTATTTTATTTTAAATCGGTTCAATTATTATTGTTCTTATGAAAATTATTATTTAATATTGAATAGTATTGCTGATAGTTATACCTATGCTTAGCCGAAAGGGCATTTTTGCTTTTCTATTTTTGGATGAACGTACTCTCAAAGAATTATCAAATGTCACGTGAATTTGTTTTCTTCTGCTAATATCTAAAAAGGGATTAATTTGTAGAAAAGTAATATACAATCAATTCACAAACTATATGTGTATTGTTTCACTTTTTAACTTATTTATATAAGTTTACATTATTAATCGCGTATCAATACCAACATTTCATAAAAGGAAATACTGAACGTGATCATAAATCTATCTAACTTTATAATTTGAATAATATGACTTTATAAATAATAGTCAATGAGTTAGTGCAAAAAGGCATACATAATTGAATACGAACCGATTATATAATGTCATATCTAATATCTATTTAGTTATTTTTTTTAGATAATTTATCTAGACGCGTAGTTTTTGGGCTTTTAGGCTAAAAAAATATCGCCTACTAAAAGAGATTATTGACATCTTGATATTTGCTTGAATAGCGTATACAAATCCAGTGACAAGAGAGAGCAGAATAACACAGGCTTTTAATGCCTCTAAAAGTTCATATATGTTGGATGTTTCATGCTCCAACATGATTATATTGTATCTGGTTTACATTACAATAAGCGATGGAATATTTAATCTGATTAATTTTTTAATATTTGTCTGTTATATTTTGAGATCACGAATTATATGTTTGTACGCTTGTGAATCGTATTAATTGATAACGATTGAATATTTATCTTAAAAATAATTAGTATTTATTTTTGCACTGTATGGTACTATTACTTCTCGACAAAAATATTCACTTACCTGATTAATTATTCTGTATGTGTTCTCTTGTATCAATCTTATATATGGACATATTTTGATGCTCTAGAATAGATATTGGATAATTGCCTAATTCTGCTATAGGAAGCTATTCATATTTGCTGAAGAAAATTTTTTAAATTGAGCAAAATTGAATGAATAATTAATATGCAAGTTTCTTTAATGATTTCTACTGATTCTGTCACGACCCAAACCCCAGGATAGTGGCAGAAGGGGAAATTTAAATTTTTTTTTTTTTAAACTCCAACCAGTAGACCTATTCCACAGTTCATAGTCACCAATAAACACAGACTGAAAAATTTTAAGAAAATCAAATTCTCAGATATTTAAATGAGCATCATTATTCATACCTCTATATCACACTAGAATGACATATATAATTACAGACATTTTCAAATTAACATATTTAATAAGAATGCTAGTAATATCCAAATATTTTACAAGACTTAAACTCGAGTCTTATATTCACACTCCTAGCATTACCAAGTCTTAAACTACAAATAAAAGATAACTTCTTATTCTGCTTGTTGACTGTCAATGTCACACTGGACTCCACCTGTGGAGAAAGTAGGGAGGGTGAGCATAAATTGCCCAGTAAGTTACCCAATTTCCCTTTTTGGGAAAATTTTTTATAAATCTCAAAATATCTGCATGGTTAGTTATACCGGAAAACATTTCTATAAATATTAAGGATTTAAACCATTTATAGAAAACTATGCTAAACCAAAACCAGATATACATCCGGGTTAAAATAGATAGAAAACTATAATAAAATAAGCATAGTGCACATCACATACATCAACATATCACATGAGTTCTCATCCTCTCATCGCAACTAGAGTAACTTATACTATATGTATTGAGTGCTCTCTGCCTGACATCTATCTCTGAAAACTGGAGGGACACCCATGTGTCAACTCCTACCGAAACGGAGGGGCACCGAATGCCTACGCCTACCGAATAGAGATAGTCAGAAATCAAATCCCGCGCGGGTTTACGGGCTCTCACCGAAGGCGGGTGCACTAGTCTGCCTTCTACAATACCGTAATGCTTAAGACGACTCTCATGCCTGATCGTATGAAATGTGCAATATATATAAAGTCTCAAACAACCATGCAGTGTTTTGACATCCTAGACATGCTCTGATTTTTAGTTAAAATCTATTTTTTTACTTTAAAAATCCAAAGTACATTTTCCATGGCTTTACAAAATTCCAAGTATAAAAACTTGTACAAAACCATATTTAAAAATATTTAGAACAGTCTACAATATTTCGCAAATTCATAGTTCATCAAAATAACTATTCGAATAATTCAATTTAATAAAATCACAAAATTTCATTTTTCAAGATAAATTCCAATTTAAATGAAAATAATAGAAAACAAGGAAATTGAATCCCCTACCTTGAAATAGTGATTATGCTGAGATAACGATGCTAGAAATATCCTCAATTGATCACCAAGTTGTTTGGACAGTTGTTTTCGAGTCTCGTCACGTTCACTTGAAAAGTTGACTTTTCAAACGGAGTCTCGGATCGAAAAACAGAGGTCACCACTGAATTCAGAACACCCAATAACGTTGGTTTAAATATAAAGTTCGTCGAAAACGGGTCCCGGTACGGAACCGGCCCGTGGCACACAAAACGGTGCAAATCAGGAGCTATTTTCTCGATTTTCGTGCCACTTCGGAAAATAGTGGTATTTTATATCAAACTTCATGGTCCGACCTTAATGAGTCCAAATTTGAAGTCAAAACTCAATTTCGAGGTTCCGAACACTAAACGGGCTCAAAATCCGAAAATTATAAAAATACCACATTGTGAAAATATTTAGAAAAATACCACAATTTTATCCCGATAATTAACTACCTTTTGGTTATCGTTTTAACACTTAAAAGTCATGAGATTTCAAGTTTCAAACTCCTCTATCACGTGGTATAATTCTCTCGGGAAAAATAACTCAATTCCGGAATAATTACGAAAATACCATAAATTTTAAATATTAAAATATTACTACAGTAGACAACTTCTCACCGGAGTTGAGCTGGAGGCTGAGGGTGGTCAGAAATCAAAGCTAGAGTCGAGACGAATCCAACGGTGGCAGTGGCGCGGTGATCGGACGTCGGACGGCGGCACGGCGGGCGAAAAACCGATCTGGTGGCGTGAACTTCCAGCAGCGATTTCTCTGGTGGCAGGCGGCGGTTCACGGCAGCAACACCCGGCGCTGGTTCGTCGACATCTTTTGGTCATGGTGGATGAGCGCGTCTGGCACGGCGATGGATGGTGGAGGCTCGGGTGAACAGTTTCCGTGGGTGGCGCTTGGGGGGTTTCCGTGGAGAAGAAGAGAGAGAATAGGGGTTTTTATGCAATTTTTTAAAAAATTGTAGCAGTGGGACACGTGGTACAATCTGATTCGACCGAAAAATAAGTTTTTGAAATTCTACTTTGGCCACAGTTTTAAAAGATTTTTTTCATTTTAGTCCCTCCTTAATTACACTCTTGTCCCCAATTTGAAATTTATTTTTCACTTTTGCCCTAACTGTATCTAGACATAATCTTGTATAGATTCAACACCAAATTTATTTCTGATTTTTATTTAATTAATCCAAAAATATAAAATTACCAAAATGCTATTGAAGTAAAATTACTTAATTACCCTTACAAAATTTAGGATTTTACAGATTCTAAGTATTTCTGAATGATTATAATCGTTTTATGAGCTATCAAAAATATTTGATAATTGAATTATCTATATCAGGAAACAAGTCTCGTTTTTCCTTCGTATTACAATATGACATTACAATATGACAGGTTTCTATGTTTTCCATATATGTTAAAATCATCGAAGATACATAAATTAACAAGATAAAACTTGATTTCAGGGTCTTTTTTCCTTTTCTTTTTAATAAATAAGACTAGTTAAAAGGTATGGAAAATGAATAGAAGAACTATGTTTCAACTATATTAGCACCTAATTGAACACTCATAGAGCACTCATAGCCAAAACATGGCTGTACGCTCTGTTAAAATGCAGTAATAGTTACACAAGACCAGCATAGAAAAGGCAACTAGATCAGCATAGATCTACTGCCAAGAAGCACTAATTCCTACAACAGCGGACCAGGTTGACCTGTGAAAACCTAAATTTGTCAAAGTATTCTAATATTTTTCTTTTTTTTTTAAAAAAATTAAAATAAATATATAATATTTTAATTAAGTGGTGGAACCCATTTTGATTTTTAAATACATATTTTTCTCTTAATTTTCTCTTTCTTTCTTTCTTTTTCTTTTTCTCCTCCTTCCTCCTTCCTTCTTCCTCTTTGTCCTCCTCCTCCTTCTTCTTTGTAAACTTAGCAAAACCAGCCACCACAGCAAGCCAAAGCTTCTCCCTCACGACCAGTGTTGACTCTTTCTGATAAATTAGCTCCGGTAAGCCGATTTCTAAGTTTATTTGATCGTTTTACAAATTAATTTGTGATATAAATAGAATTATTTTTGTGAAGTTGTTCTTATGGTTTTAAAAATTATATGAGGTAGAAAAGAACATTGAATCATAAATAAAAATGGTGGTGTTGTATTAAACTAATATGCGATTAGAGAGAAATCTTAAATTGAAAAACATGATATTTTTCTGATTCGGGACAAAAATGATATTTTTACAAAGCTGAATAGTACAGGATTGAAGTTTATTACTATTCAAAGTGGGCCTTGGGCTAAGCTTAGAAAGCTGTCATTTTCTAAAATATTTATGCGAAAATGATATTTTTACAAATAATTAGCAAAGTTGATATTTTATCAAATATTTTCGATAGTAATGTTTTTATAAATAATTATGTGATAATGATATTTTCTGAAATATTTCGTAAAATTCATATTTATTTAAATAAACAGCAAAAGTGATATTTTTCTAAATGCTTTGAAAAAATGGACATTTTTCAAATTAATTCCGGAAAGAGACATTTTGTAAAAATCGGATTTGGAGCCTGTTTAACACTTGGAATCTCAAAATTGATTTTTGATTTCAAATTTGGATTTAATGAGGTCGAGAAACGAATTTTGTTATATAATATCGCTATATTTCAAAATAGCACAAATTCTGAGGCTCGTGAAGAGTATTGTTTTGTGTGTCGTGGGCTTGGGTTCAGTCTTAGCCTGAATTGGTCAAACTATATGTCTAACCTAGTATTTCTTAGTGCTTTGAATTCAGTGGTGAATCCCGTTTCATGATCTAAAACTCCGAATAAAAATCATGTTTTTAAACCTATCGATCAAAGAGTAGAAAACGACACTTGACCTTCCAAATGACAACCAAATGACGCTAAAATTTCTCTATAGCCCCGTAGCACTATTTTGACACTTAATTGAGGTAGGGGTTCAATTACCTAGTTTTATACATGATTTAATTAAAATTTACCTTATGACTATTTTGTGAAAAATCGTGAATTATATAATATTTTAATAAACTGTTGGAAAATCTTGGATTATTTTATAATTAGACTGTGTGACTTCCATAAATGTTTATAAAATTGTGATCTTAGGTGATTTAGCGGATTTCCTACCTAAGGTATAGTAAATTCTAGAATAATACCAAGCGGAGTTTTAAAGTATTGTTTAGTTATGTTCTGCATAATTATTATATATATATATATAATAATATATGGGCCTAGAGTTACAAAGTTCTTTCTTTCTTTTTTTTTTTCAGAAAAAAAAAGATAAGTTTTCTTTTGTTTTCATGAATCTATTCATCAGTTGGAAAAAAAAAAGAAAAAATATTAAGTCCGTACTTGGCAATATTTAATTTAGTATTATTTTATAATTAATTCATGATTCTAAAATATTACTCGAGGGAAAAAAAAACTCTACAATTCATTGTGCTTTTTGATTCATTTTTTAGAAAAAGAAAATAGATATTATGGCAAACCATAAAACAAACCTTCAAAGGTAGCAGGAATCGAATAAGCATGTAGATTCGGAAAGTAGGCATATTTGCCAATATTGTACACTTGGAGATTTTGATTGGTTTTCCGTGCTTATTAATCAAAGGATTTTTCGTGGAGTGTTGGTAGCTAATTGGACACTCACGGAGCACTCATAGCCAAAACACGGCCGCACGCTATGTTAAAACGTAGTAATATTTATGCAAGAATAGTATAGAAAAGGCAACTATACCAGCATAGATCCACCGCCAAAAAGCACTAATTCCTGCAACAGCGGACTAGGTTGATCTGTGAAATCCTAAATTTGTCAAAGTATTCTAATAATTTTCTTTTTTCAAAAAAAAAAAATTAAAATAAATATATAATATTTTAATTAAGTGGTGAGACCCATTTTGATTTTTAAATACATATTTTTTCCTTAATTTTCTCTCATACCCGACAACTCTCTCTCTTTCTCTCTCTCTTTCTTTCTTTTTCTTTTTCTCCTCCTTCCTTCTTCCTCCTTCTCCTCCTCCTCCTTCTTCTTTGTAAACTTAGCAAAACCAGCCACCACCATAGACGGCAAGCCGAACCTTCTCCCCCCACGACCAGCGTTGACCCTTTCCGACAAATTAGTTCCGGTAAGCCGATTTCTAAGTTTATTTGAGTATTTTACAAATTAATTTGTGGTATAAATAGAATTATTTTTGTAAAGTTGTTCTAATGGCTGTAAAAATTATATGAGATAAAAAAGAAAATTGAATCATAAATAAATATAGTGGTATTGTATTAAAATAATATGCGATTAGATAGAAATCTTAAATTGAAAAACATGATATTTTTCTAATTCGGGACAAAAATGATATTTTTACAAAGCTGAATAATATAGGATTGAAGTCTGTTACTATTCAAAGTGGGCCTTGGGCTAAGCTTAGAAAGCTGTCATTTTCTAAAATATTTATGCGAAAATGATATTTTTACAAATAATCAGCAAAGTTGATATTTTATCAAATATTTTCGATAGTGACATTTTCTAAATAATTATGTGATAATGATATTTTCTGAAATATTTCATAAAAGTCATATTTATTTAAATAAACAGCAAAGATGATATTTTTCTAAATGCTTTGAAAAAATGGACATTTTTCAAATTAATTCCGGAAAGAGACATTTTGTAAAAATCGGATTTAGAGCCTGTTTAATGCTTGGAATCTCAAAATTGAATTTTGATTTCAAATTTAGATTTAATGAGGTCGAGAAACGAATTTTGATATATAATATTGCTATATGTCAAAATAGCACAAATTTTGAGACTCGTGAATAGTGTCGTTTTGTGTGTTGTGGGCTTAGGTTCGGTCTGAGCCTGAATCGCTCAAACTATATATTTAACTTAATATTTCTTGGTGCTCTGAATTCAGTGATGAATTCCGTTTCATGATCTAAAACTCTGAATAAAAATCGAGTTTTTAAACCTATTGATCAAAGAGTTGAAAACGACACCCGACTTTCCAAATGACACCCAAATGGTGCTAAACTTTCTCCATAGCCCCGTAACACTATTTTGATACTTAATTGAGGTAGGGGTTCAATTACCTAGTTTTATACATGATTTAATTAAAATTTGCCTTATAACTATTTTGTGAAAAATCATGAATTATATAACATTTTAATAAACTGTTGGAAAATCTTGGATTATTCTTAAATTAGATTGTGTAACTTCCATAAATGTTTATAAAATCGTGATCTTGGGTGATTTAGTGGATTTTCTACATGTACAGTAAATTCTAGAATAATATCAAGCAGAGTTTTAAAGCATTATTTGGTTATGTTCTGTATAGTTATTATATATATATATATATATATATATCTTGTTACATGTTATATATACCATAGGATTATACATGAGATATATCTTAGGCATCGCGGTATTGTAGTAAGTGGACTAGTACACCCACCGTCGGTGAGAGCCCGTAAACTTACGCGAGATTTTTTCTGATTATTCCCATTTGGTTATTGTAAGCATTCTGTTGCTCCTCCTGTTTGGTAGGCTAGACACTTGAGTGTCCTTACGGTTTTCTAGAATAGTTATCAGGTAGAGAGTACTTAGTACATATAGCATAAGTTACTCTATTTATTGAAGAGAGGGTGTGAGTTCATGCGATGGGTTGATTTATGATATGTACAAATGTATATCTCTAGTTTTAGTTTTAAATATGTGACTACTCTGGATATTAATTATTTTATACCTAGTTTATAAATGGATTTTGAAAAAGGTGTTAACCGTGTAGATTTGATAAAATTGCAATAGTTCAAAAAAAAAGGTAATTAAATTTCTACTGTGCATTCACATGCTCACCCCTTTACTAACTCCCCTTTTCAGGTGTCGATTTATTTCTCTGGTGGCCTGGCAAACATGATTGGTATAAGCTTGTAGTTCCTATCCTCTTTATTGGTTAGTTTATACTCTGTATCAATTCCTATTTTCTAAGTCAAAATTTATTTAGCCAATAGTAATATATTTATTGAGCAGATGTATGAGAATGATTTTTATTATTAAATCGAGTACTTGGAAAATAAAGTAATTTTAGGTAAACTATTTGAATATTGGGCCTAAAATTTTAAATTGAACTATTTCAGTAAACTTCATAAAATAATACAAGTTTTTAAACTAGTTAATTATGATTTTCACTTAACTTAAAATGAAAAATTTCTTAGAAATTTTAAAATTGGTAGATAACATGATTATCAAATTTGTCGAATCTTGTAATTTATTTACTTTTGAGGACTAAGTCTTAAATTTCAAGTACTTAAATTTTTCTGAAATTTTAGAAACTAGTGTTTATCACTATTTTCACTTAAAATTACTAAAAGTTACGGTATTAAATTTTCGGTGTGACATAACCTCGTGTAATGAATAGTATTCCAACCAAAGACAAGTCAAATTATTCTTTCTCCACAATCTTGATTTATACTAACCTGTATATAAATTAATTATGAGATGCTTTGGTACAACTTGTAGGAATTGTGCATGCATGTGATTGTGTCTCGGTATATTATGAAACTAGTTTGAACTTAATCTAGTATCACAAGGCACAATTAATTAATGTGCAGCGTGAGCAAATGCTACAACGGTCCGTACTCATTGAATATATAATCCCCATTCACACCAAATAATATAACTAATTTTATAGGTACCAAAATGCAAAAGTACTTGCTTATTGTTAATACACACAATATATATTTGTATTATATGCATTTTTATTCGTCACCACTAAATATTACACAGCGTACTATAACATAACAGAATACTATCAGATGAACTGATGTTGAAAGCATATATGTCCAGTATTTTTATACACCAATACCATATAGCGAATATAATTTCGGAAATTAAAGTTTATTATTTGATAACGAATTTCTTGACCCCAGGAAAGTGAGAATTGATAAGGTAGTCCTCCCAATCGATGCACTTGGGATCAAAGTTAAATAAATCAACTTCCATATTGCAGCTCTTCCTTACTTTTTCTCGTAGCCTCTCTGAATTGATGTCATCAAAGCTGCATTTTGGTCGAAAGAATATTAATTAATTAAAGCACAACCATGTCTAAGAAAAATCATTGAAAATTTAATTTTTCGTTTCCCTGGAAGGAAGGACCATTATTAATTATTAACTGTTAATAATTAAATTATATATGAAGATTGATAGGTATCAATGTACTTACATGCCCTTGAATAGCACATATGGTCTGTAAAGTTCCACCAAACGCATTACCAAATTGAATTTCCGCTTACTGTTGACAAATAAATCTCGAAAGTACCACGGAAAGGCTATACTTAGCACCTGCAATATCTATATTCCAAGAAAAAGTTAAACACATAGAACAAAGTAGACAGTGAAACAACTTAATATATTAGAAGTATTGTTAATTATAAAATGATTCTTTATTTTTGTTCTTGTAGTAATTTTAATTATTTTTCTTTTGAAATATGTTTAGTAACAATTAAAATGTAGATAGAGAGACCTTAATTTTCAATCCAAAAACTGTATATAGTACTAAGCACTTAGTTCAAGTACAAGTATCAAAATTGTTGTAAACTTAGATCTTTATATAATAATATCTGGGCGTACAGTTACGAGGTTCTTTCTTTCTTAAGTTTTCTTTTGTTTTCATGAATCTATTCATCAGTTGGAAAAAAAAAAAGGAAAAAAGATTAAGACCGTACTTGGCAATATTTAATTTAGTATTATTTTCTAATTAATTCATGATTCTAAAATATTACTCGAGGGAAAAAAAAACTCTACAAGTCATTGTGCTTTTTAATTCATTTTTTAGAAAAAGAAAATAGATATTATGGGAAGCCCTAAAACAAACCTTCAAAGGTAGCAGGAATCGAATAAGTACGTAGATTCGGAAAGTAGGCATATTTGCCAATATTGTACACTTGGAGATTTTGATTGGTTTTCCGTGCTTAATCAAAGGATTTTTCGTGAAGTGTTGGTAGCTAAATTGATGGACCATAGAAAAAGTTATGGGATTTCTGAGCGAGAATCCCACATGGAAAATATTATTGATGCTAGAGGTCAGATTTGCATGAGCAACCATAGCTACCGTCATTGCATTTATCACCATATCAGCCGGTATCTGCAAATAAAAGAAGGGATGACGATTAAAGGAGCAAAGTACATACGGGTAAAACGCGATGGCAAACTCAAACTCGGAAACTCGGACTTTTATAGGCCCTTTTTCTTATAAAATTTCTTTTCATCATCCTTGTAACTGCCACTTATTAAAATTTACATTCTGTCGTGGACAGAGATGTCGGATCTTCCTCTACGGCGGCCGGACTGATTTTCTGTTGTTTTATTTTTCATTTCCGTTTTCAATAATTTTTCGTGTGAAGGTATGACTCACCTATATGTAGATCTATAAATGTTTTATCCTACATAATTTTGTATTTCTGTTAGTTTTTTTTTTTTATATTTATCTCTTAGATTTGAGAGTTTTGTGAACTAAATCTAGAAGAATTATTCAGGCGGTTCAAGATCCATTTGCCTAGTGCATAGTCATGGTGCATGGCCCATGGGTCGTGTTGCATTCTGAAGCATGCACGCGCCCACAGCCTCTTTGGCCATGCTGCATGCCTGTGGCACGCTGCTAGCTGCACTTGCATGGCTTCTAAGGCGGCGCGTCACTCACACGCACTGCAACCAGCCTTGTGTGATGAAGGTGCTAAAAAAATCGTGCACAACCTCTTCATTATAAAGTTTGAATATTTGAATATTTAAATTACATCTCTAGATTTTAGAACCAAAGAGTGCAATTAATCATGAAAGAAGCAACCTCTAACACAAGTATTTTTCAATTTTAATGCTAGTCAAAATAAAATATAATATATTGAGTAGATCGTTATCCATACTATTGTTTATAGCTTCCCTAATATAAAAACGTGAGATTCAATTCATACTACTTTTATCTGTATATCAATTCTTTCTTCTAAATTGTATATGTAAAAACAAAACGGAATTGTTCTATTTGGTGTAAAATTCCTCATTATTATTGTAAAAATCCGGAATTTTCGAGAGTAATTTGGTTATTTATCAATTTTCTAGATAAAATATTGTAAGGATTAATTTGCAAAAATTTTGTGCTGAGGGACTAAATTACAATTTTTGGGGGACTAGATTGATAGAGATTAGAAATTTTGGGGACTTATGTGTAATTTTTGAAAAATTTTACAGTC
>JXTB01000016.1:818342-854727 GCA_002914805.1 Parasponia andersonii
AAAATAGGCCACGTGTCCTGTTCACTAATTTCTCTCTCTTCTCCCCCGATCTCTCTCTCTCTCTCTCTCTCTCTCTCTCTCTCTTTGCGTTTCTCGGCCGCACCACCGGAGGAAGACACCGCCAGCCACCGTCCGCCCGCGCCACCCACAGGTGTCGACTCGCCAGGCCATGCCGAAGCTCTGCCGCCCCTTGCCAACCATCGCCGTCGCCTGCAACGCTAAAAATCCGCCAAGAGGCCGAATTGGTTTTTTGGTCACCGGCTACGATTCTGGCCACCATTCGACCCCCAACCGGTCCTGCTGGATTCGTCTCGTCTCAAGGATCATCAAGGTATATATATCTCAACCCCATTTTGCCCGAATTGAAAGTTGCTATTTTTGGATATTTTGAGTTTAAGTTTGACTTTTTGATCCAGCTGTTGGATTGAGTTTTTATTGTCATTTTTAGAATGTACTCGGAAAATGGAGAAGTTTGATATATATTGTCTATGTTTGGTGATCGACACGGAAATCGAGATCGGACGATCAAGATTTGCCTCTTTTTACGTGCCACAAGTCCGGTGTGGGCCTGAACCCGAATTGGACAAGTTATATGTCTAACTTAGCTATTTTGGGTGCTAGAAATTCAACGAAGAGGTCCGTTTGTGGAATTGAAACTCTGGTGAGAAGTTGGTTTTTTGCAAGAGGACGATCGAGAGCTTGGAATTGGTTCCCGACCCTCTGGGCGATCGTCAATGATGCCTTGAGGATTTAATAATATGGTATTACTATTCGAGCGAGGTACAGACTCAATTACCTCTGTTTTATATCGTTTTTGAATAAAAATTATTTTCTGCAACATATGAGAACAAATGTGATTTTTGGTTTCTCGAATATCTGTGAAGGGAATTGGTTGTATGAGATATATACTGTATTGCTCTGGAAATTTTCTGAGTACATGTTATTTTGGCTATATTAAAAATAGGGTCGTTATGCTGCCCATTTTTCTATAAAAACCTAGTACGCTGATTTTACTGAAAAACTAGAGCACGATTATTTACACACTTCAGTTTTGTATTGCACATGTCATAGGATCATATATGTGCACTGTGTTAGCATCGTGGGTTACAGTATGGTACTGCGTGCCCCACTGTCGGTAAAAGTCCGTAAACTCGCATGGGGGTTTTGTTACTTCTGATTACTTCCCCATTTGGCAAGCGTAGGCAATTCAGTTGTCCCTCCAGGTTTGGTAGGCGACACATAGGTGTCCCCTCCGAGTATGGGCTTAGGTATTAGGTAGGTTGTTAGGCATACTTAGTGCCATTGTCCTGGGTTTCCACAGATGAGAGGGTGAGAGCTCATGGGTATGGTTTGATTTGTGTCATGTGCATATGAATTGGATGGTTTTGATTACACTGTTTTTTTTTTTTTTATATATATGGATTTCCAGTTTGGATTATATATATGTGTATGTTTTGGACTAAACTTGTAATGCCCCAAGTCCCACATCGGGTATGCTCTGGGAAGATCATGAGTATTTAAGTAGTAATTCATAAGCCCAAAAGTACCTTCAAGCTAGCACTTTTGGGTGAGGCCCAGTGGCGTTACATTTGGTATCAGAGCTGACCTAGTCCATACCTGTGTGGGCCTTAGAAGGCTGCCACGGGCCGAAATCGTGGTGAATGTAGACCCTGCCCATAGGAATATATATATGGGCTATTGAATATAGACTTCTAGCGAGGACGCTAGGCCCTTAACGGGGAGAGATTGTAATGCCCCTAGTCCCACACCGAGTATGCTCTGGAAAGATTATGAGTATTTAAGTAGTAGTCCATGAGCCCAAAAGTACCTTCAAACTAGCACTTTTGGGTGAGGCCCAGTGGTGTTACAAAACTAACCATGCAGGAATTCCCCATCACTAAAATATTTTCGATCGAGGTAATTATTTTTCTTACTGGGCATTTTATGCTCACTCCCCCTATCTTCTTCCTCAGGGGGTGTCCAGTACGATCTCGGTGGTCAAGAGGAGTAAGAGGTCATCTTGATTGCAGTTCGTCTCCTGGTAATGCTAGAAGTTTGTCGTCTTGGTGTTTGGATTGTTTGGGCTTTGTAGTAGTATTGAACCAAGATTACTGCTTTCTATTTTGTCTGTGAATTTATGTATGCCATTCTGGTATTTGACTTTTGTTGTGGATGATGGTGATGCTTAGGCTTTTATGTGACTTCGTGATTTTTAATTATTATTCAGTCTATGTTTAATGGTGTATACGAACTGTGGGAGTGGTTTACAGGATGAAATTCCGATTATTTTATTTAAATGGATCTTTTTTATAAAAACTAGAGCTTTTAACACTTTTCAAATAAATCAAAGAATTTCTTACATTTGTGAAATTTCACTTCTACCACTGACCCGAGTTTTGGGTCGTGACAATTATCTTATTACTCCTTAGGCCTAACTAATTGTTTTTCTATTGAACACTTTCTATCATCACTAGCAGCATCGTTGAGATCAACCCACGGATCTATTGCGTAATAAAAAAAAATATTTCGCATGAAAATTTCGTCTTCATGTCATGGTCAAGATATGTAATAGGTATTATGGTTTTTTAGCCAAATAACTAAATTTTGGATCATATTTTACAAAATAGCTATTTTTCAAACATTATTAAAAAAGGTCGAATTTTCAAAAGTATTAAAAAAATAGCTGTTTTCATATTTAGTATATCAAAGTTTATTGATTTATTTTGTGAAAATTATTTTATTTTTTTAGAAAAATAATTTATTTCAAAAAAATAGATTTACTTTATTTAATATAATTAAAAGATATTGATTT
The DNA here is from genome assembly GCA_002914805.1 of Parasponia andersonii. Lineage (NCBI taxonomy): Eukaryota > Viridiplantae > Streptophyta > Magnoliopsida > Rosales > Cannabaceae > Trema > Trema andersonii. The sequence goes on from JXTB01000016.1 coordinate 821,155, forward strand.
GTTTTTCAAAAAATTGATTTATTTTCTAGAAAATCGATTTATTTTTTCAGAATTTGATTTACTTCATAAAATAATAGATCAAAAACTGCTATTTATCATAATAAAATTATAAAATGATCATTTATTAAATAGGTATAAAAATGACTATTTTTAAATTGATCTTAAATAAAAGGCCATTTTTTTTTTATAGATATTCTAAGTATTATTTAGGGACTTTTATATAAATTCAGGCCTATAGTCTAAAAAATAAGTTAAGTAGACAATTATCACTTTTTTCAAATATTTAACTAAATTTATTACCATTATTAAATTCTTCCACTTTTGGGAGAGAATTAGTCTTGAATTTATTAAGAATTTATCAAGAATCCATTAAGAATCTGCCAAGATTATCAATGACATCAAGAATCTGTTAAGAATCCGTAAAGATCTTCCAAAATTCGTCAAGAATTTATTTAAAAAAGTGGTATGGGGATAGATTTGATTAATGAGGAAAAAAGTGGTATTCACCTAATTTCTTCGTAAAAAATTAAAAAATCCAACATGAGTTGAAAGTTTTGAGAAATCCTAGATTTATTTAGAAAAATATCACTTTTAATAATATTTAGAAAAATACTATCTTTTGATAATGTGTACTTATTACACGTTTACTTGGAGTAATCAAAAGTTACTTGAGGTAAATAATCCGATTATTTCAAATAATTTGACCAATGACATCAAGTTCCTCACCAATTAGCAAAAAGTGATAATTTTATAAATATTTTTTGAAGTAGTATTTTTGAAATAGTTGTAGGATTTTTCAAAAAAATTTTAAAAACTAAGATTTTCAATTTTTTTTTTAAAAAACTTTACCATAAAAATCCGAGTTTCCAGTATTATTTTTTATCTTAACCAGTATAAAAGGATTTTTTTAAAAGAGCCTCTTTTAAATAGCTTTTCTATTTGAAGTACAATTATTGTGAAACTAGTATTTTTAAGTTATGAATTTATTTTAAATATTAGAATATTGATGTGTAGTCAACTCGACAAAGTTGTCAGGTATTACTTAACAGTCAAACTAAGATTTCGCAACTCGACAAAGCTCCAGCCACTCGATAGTTGATACTAAGATAATAAAGTCATTATTCATAGCCATATCATCATTTATGTTTTACAACTGAAAACGCTAAACTTCTTACTAATATTGTCGAATGTGATAGACCAGTTTAGACGTACATGAAGTTTACTTACTATGTCCATTATGCACGACGGATTGGCAAGAAAACATGTTATCTTCCCTTTGCCATGGCCAACCACCACACTATCAATAGTTCTGCACCAATTATTTTTTTTTTAAAATAATGAACTTACCAAACTGATTTTCATATCAAATTATAACAAACAAAAAAATGCCTCAAAAAAATAAATAAACGAACAAATTAACAACAAAGAAAAACAGAGCAAATATATGAAATTTATTGCACTCTAATTACCATGATTACCTCCACTACAAAAAAAAAAAAAAAGAGAAGAAAAAAGACACATTACCTCAATCCTTCAATCCAACCAGGAAAGGGTTCATTATACGTGCCGGTAATCATTGTTGGACGTATAATAGCAGTTGCCAAGTTATCTCTATATTGTCCTACACACATTTCTCCCATTGCCTTTGTAAACACGTAAGTATTTGGCCATCCAAATACTTTCGCCCTGTTGAACCATAATATTATAAAGTAATTTCAAATATTGATCCCTCAAATATTGAATTGAAACTAATTCCGAAAAATATTTTTAAAACATTCCACGGTCAATGAATCCGTGAATCTATCCATATAGCTATTTGGGAAAAAGGGCACCTTTCAATGCCAAGATCCCTCATGTTAGTCGCAATATCTTCTTCTGAAACACCTTGTACTCGCAATTTCTGCAGTTTTTCTGCTACCAATTTTTTCTCTACTTCAAAATCTAATTTTGAGGATGTTTCTTTTAATGTTTCACCTGGGTAAAATTCTTTCTCCAGTACGAGTCCCTTTCCTTCACCACACACATAAGCTAGAAAAATCCCACATTATAACATATATGTTAGTGCCAAGCCACACAAATCAATTGACCGAAAACTAAATGAAGTATGTGAATCATAATTATCAAAAGCTGGTCGTGTCATGAAGTGTAACGGAAAAACAATAATCATGAATCATAATTACAAGCCGTTTATTTACTTCGATGAAACTATATATAGATTGTGCATGTTTTTCTTTTTTATAAGTCGTTAATATTCCAATTATAATCTTGGTGTCTCGAATTTCAATGTTCTTCTATTCTTTTGTATTCTTAACCTCCTAATTAATTTGAAGAGTTCTATTAAAAAAAGAAAAAAAAATAAAGCATCACTAAAAATAACAATGAAGTATGAAACGCAGACAGTGAAAGGACTCACCGGTTGATACGTGGAGAAGTATCTTTAGCTTAATACATTTCATTGCAAACTTCAAAATATTAAGAACTCCCATTGTATTGATTGCCAGAGATACATCATATCTGCCAAACAATTAGATTTCTACTTTGTGTCATACTATACGTCTAAGTATTACATCAATATATAAATACACATGCATGTAGAAATATGTATATACATTTGTGTGTATATATATATATCCGCACTTACTTACATTCACAAATACAGTGAAAATATCATATTCAAGCGGATGCATATTGAGAAGGAAATTGGGTTCTCAGTTTGAATTATATGAAGTTCCACAAAATCAGTAATACTGATAAAGTTAAGTTTACTTAACTCAACCCGCTGAATATTGATAAGCCTTATTTTAATTCTTGAATAAGAGTTACTCTACAAGAAACGGTATATGTAGTCTCTAAACCAGTCATTGTTATTTTGTTATCATGGTCCCATGAAATACACGAAATAACAAGTACAATTACAATAGTCGTCACTACTAGTACCTCTACTGGAGCGTCAACAAAGACAACTTATTGTTATATACGAACTGTATGAGCTAATAATTTGTGAACTTTACGCTAGCATCACACGACAGCACCAAGAATTAGGTCATGCATAGCACCATACCAAAGTACATGGTCAGTTAGTGCAAAATTTATATGGGTTATGTCAACTCCACACAACACATTTGTCACTTCTAGACTAAATTTAAACAATGTTTTACGCCTAGGGTTTGATTGGATCCACTTTATTTTGTGTTTTTTATTTTTTAAAATAAAAAGAGTAATTGGATCTTTTCAAGAATTCACTTGAAAAAATCGTCATCTTTCATTTCATTAAAAAAAATACAAACAAAAATGTATCGAGCCCTTAATGTTTTTGTGCCCATTAATTCTGTCTGAGTTATGTAAAAATAAGAAAATCAATTTAAAAGTGGTTTCCAATATTTCTACTCAAGTAAATTAAAGATGGTTAACATCATCTAGACGGTCGAGAGAAGCAATTTTCACTGCTTGGTGAAAAATTCATCCACACTCGTTGCCGTCCATCTTAGGCCTCCACCCAATCAGAGAGTATCGAATTTGCCATACAATAAAGATGATAAGGCCGCTGTCTGGAAATATTTTTATCCAATGTCTAGCACGAAATATTGTGCGAGACCAAAGCAAGCATAAATGTATGCACATATGTATATGTATATAACATATAGATATCTAAGAGTTAGATTCATAGTTATCCAACGTTTATTTCAAAAGGAATGTCACGACCCAAAATTTAAAACCGTTATTTTTAGTAATTTTAAGTATACATAAAGATAAATAAAGAATTTATAAAAGCTAAAAGGAAAACAAGTACTTGGGTTTGTCATTAGAAATTCTATATAAAAAGGGATATATCTTTAGTTTAATTTATAAAAATAAATACACTAACTAAAATTCAAGAAATTATAGTTTAGTTGTACAAAAACTTGATTTAATAAAACTGAGGTATTGATTTAATAATTTTTTTTCTAAATCTTGAATCTGAATATTTAAAATTTAACTTATTAAGTTTGTCAAAATTCAAAGTACTTAAAACTTTAAAAATATGCTCCTTGGGACTATAGTGTCTCGTTTATAAACTAAATCCTCAAATAGCAGTAAAAATGTCTTCATACATTCACTTAGTAAAATTAATGAATTTGACTAGTTAAACACGAAAAAGAATAGGACGAGAGATAATGACCAACCAAAGAGGAATGAGAGTAAAACTGCAAATATAGGCAAAGCGACTTAACTAGCTATCGATACGACTGACTCAAATAGATAATGACCTAAAAGGAAGGAAAGTAAGGGATGATGCAAATGAAGCTGCTCAACCGCACTTGTAAGAGGAGAAGTATTCACATAGGCTTAGAGGAACTCAAAGACAGCAATCACGTGAACCATTAAGCTTGTCAAATGAGCCGATCACAAGACTTAGAGCTAAGAGATTTAAAGAGGCGTTAAATAGGCTAATTCAACATATTGGAGAGATTACTAATGTATGGAGGACTGATATAAGCCTAAATCGGATTCAAGGGAGCCTAGTCACTATGATTAAGGTTCTAGAAAAGTCCAATTGAAGTTTACATGCTTTTTTCTAGGTCTTTTGTGCTTTTAGAAACTTTTTTAATTTAGATTTAGTTATTTTTGGATTTAATTGAGGAGAGGGTTGCCACATATCAAAATAACATTAGTTTACCTTAAACTAGGGTTAAATTCGATTTTTATATAAAGGAGAGAGCCTTGTACATTTCTGAGAGGATAGTGATCAATGATATTATGAGTTATTCGTGTTTTCTTCATTCTTGAAAAGATTCTTGAACTTATCAAGTTAACTCTTATGGCATTCAAAACAATCAGACTTATTCCATTGATTCTTGAGTAAATCTTGAGGATTCTTGGTGTGACGTCTTTAATCTATTGTAGTTTTTGGTTATTATCTTGCTAGGTAACCGGTCAAGACTTAATATCCTTGCGACTTGGTGATCTTGGATTCGAATTCCTTAGTTTGTACTGAGCTTCGTCACGATTATTGGCAAGGTTCATATAATTTAGTATTAGAGCTTAGGTTTCAAGGCAAGTTTGAATTATCCTTTACTTTTTTTATTGTTCCTTTGATTCTTGAATTAGAATTACGAAAAAAAAAGTAATTGGCCGAATTTTTTTCTTTAGGTATATTGGTAATATTTGGTTTCTTAATTTGATCAACTAACATTTAAAATTTTCAGAATTAAGGATACCAAGTTTCCTAATTTGATCAAACTCATTGTTCTTGGCCGAAATTATTGCTTTAGAGAGACTATAATAATTAAGTTTCTTAATCTGAGCCAACTAGGGTTTCTTTATTTTTGCTTGGGGTCCAAGTTGTTGAGGTTATACTAGGGAGGCTGAATCCTATCTTGATTAAGTTATATTCGAGTTTTGTGTTCTCAATATTTTAGTCTGATTCAAAGTGTTCGTTTCTAGCTTTTGGTAGAAAAAGAAAATGAAAAGTAAAAAAAACGAAAAGGGGTGCGGATCCTGGAAAAAAAAAAGTCTAGAGACACTTCTGAAAAATTTTTGTGTTAATCTTGTTTCTTACTTCCTAAAATCCTTTTTGCTAAAACCCCATATTTGAGTGTGAAAAATCATCAAAATTTGAGAGAAATTGTGTGAATTTTCGGGTATTGCTGAAACTGAAGAATTCTTGTTACTTATATTTTCTTGCATCAATTTCTTGAGAATTGCTTGTGAGTCTTGTGATTTGATCTAGTTTCTTGTCATTTTGAATTGCCACTAGAGTATTCTTGAATCTGATTAAGAGTGAAAAGAAAACATAACATGTAAAAAAAGGCAAGAGTGGTGAGAATATAAGAGAGTAAAAGCCATTGAGTGCTAAATGAGAGAGTGAGTGAATCTTTCTTAGTGAAATATGTGAGGAAAGAGTGCTTGTGAGGTCCTAACCTTGTTTTTGTAGATTTCAATATGTCACACCATCAAGAAGGTAACACAACTAAAGAGGTACAACAACCAACTCTTTCGAACTTACAATTACAAGCGAGCTGAATTAGAAACAATTCATGAGAGGGTTGATAGGTTGGAAGGAGAAACAGCTGTGTAACAACCTCAAAATGCTCCCATTAGGCAACCACCTAGGTAAGTGCAACTAGAAGAGCAATGGGGTAATGATGAGAATGTAGAGGAGTGAGAGGAGGTGGATGAACCAACAATATATAGGGGCAGGTTTAAGTGTGCTTATGAGAATAGAGAAGCTAGGATGGGTAGATCTAGGCAAGATAATGACTTGGGAGGTATTAAAGTGAAGATTCCATCCTTCCAAGGTAGAAACGATCCTGAAGCTTATCTAGAGTAGAAGAAGAGAATGGATATCATCTTCGATTACCACAACTATTCTGAGATTAAAAAGGTAAAGCTTGCTATAATTGAATTCATTGATTATGTTATTGTTTGGTGGGATTAATTGTTGAAAAAAAGAATGAGAAATCTAGAGCGCCATGTTGAGACATGGGAAATAATCATAAGAAGATGTTTCATTCCAAGCAATTACTTTCGTGAGCTATACAACAAGTTACAACATCTAACTCAAGGATCCAAGAGTGTAGATGACTACTCTAAGGAGATAGAGGTTGCTATAATCCGAGCAAATAAATAAAAGTACAGAAAAGCTACCATTGCTAGGTTCTTGCATGGTCTAAATAGAGAGATAGAGCTACCATTGCTAGGTTCTTGCATGGTCTAAATAGAGAGATAGGAGATATAGTAGAGATGTAACATTATGTAGAACTAATGGATATGGTGCATTAAGCTATCAAAGTTGATCAATAATTAAAATGGAGGAACTTTCCAAGGAAGGAGCCAAGCTCAGCTCCTACAAACTCATGGAGATCAGCCCCTTAACGGGATGAATTTCCATTAGCTATGCCTAAGTCCAAATCTTCTAAGGATGGAAAACAAGTTGCAGCACCGAAACAAGATAACACCACATCTGCCACTTCTAGAAATCGTGAGATTAAGTGTTTTAAATGTCAATGCAAGAGTCATATTATTAGCCAATATCGGAACAAAAGGGTGATGATGATCAATGCTCAAGGGGAGTTTGAGACGGACGATAAATGAGAAGGTAAAGATGATGGCATGCCACCACTTGAAAATGATTATGAAGGGCAGTGTGCTATAGACAGAGAATCATTAGTGGTGAGGTAGGCTCTTAGCACATAAGTTAAGGAAGAAAACAACAACCAGTGAGAGAAATTTTTTCATACTCGATGTTTTGTGAATAACAAAGTTTGTGGCATCATAATTGATGGAGGGAGTTGCGCCAACGTAGATAGTACTGAATTAGTAGAGAAATTAGCATTACCTATCATAAAACATCCACAACCGTACCATCTTCAGTGGCTGAACAATTATGGAGAAGTTGAGGTGACAAAACAAGTGTTGGTGACATTTTCTATTGGCAAGTATGAAGATGAAGTGCTTTGCGATGTGGTGTACCTATGCATGCATGTTATATTTTATTGGGAAGACCATGGCAGTACGATCGACGAATCACATATGATGGTTTCATTAATAGGTATTCTTTTACCATTAAAAAGCAGCCAATATCACTTGTGCTATTGACTCCAAAACAAGTTTTTTAAGATTAATTAAAGATACAAAAAGCGAGTGAAAAGAGAAACAGGGAAAGGTTGAAACTGAGAGAAAAGAAATAGAAATAAGAGAAAAACAAAAAAAAAACCATTAGTGAGGGTAAAATAGAAAAAGAGAGTAATGCAACCTTACTGTGTGTAAGAGAGGAAAAAAAACAATTTCATTGTAAGAAAAAGTGAGATCAAGAGAGCTTTAGTTTTACAATAGCCCCTTATAGTACTCATGTACAAGGAGGCTATTTTATGTACTGATGATCTTACCGGTTCTTTGTCGAACGATATTATTTCTCTTTTGCAGGAGTTTGAAGATATATTTTCCAAAGAGATCCCTCATGGTTTACCTCCAATTCGTGGGATTAAATGTTAGATTGACTTCACATCCAGTGCATCAATTCCAAACCAGCCTACCTATAGGAGCAATCTCGAGAAGATAAAGGAACTTCAGAGGCAAGTAGGTGAATTGTTGGAGAAAGGGTATGTGCATTGAAGTGTGAGCCCTTGTGTAGTTTTGGTGCTATTAGTTCCTAAGAAGGATAGGACATGGAGGATATGTGTTGATTGCCAAGCCATCAACAACATAACGGTAAAGTATTGCCATCCCATTCCTTGATTAGATGATATGTTAGATTTTTCGCATAGTTTTTTGTATTTTTACAATTAGATGATATGTTAGATGAATTGCATAGTCTTGTACTTTTACAAAAATTGATCTTTAGAGTGGATATCACCATATTAAAATGAGAGAAGGTAATTAGTGGAAAACTACCTTTAAAACTAAATATGGTTCGTGTGAGTGGTTAGATGTCTTTCAGTTTAACTAATGCTCTAAATACTTTTATGCATTTGATGAACCATGTTTTGTGTGCATTTATTGGTAGATTGTGATTGTATATTTTGATGATATCTTAATTTATATCAAAAACTTTGAAGAACATGTAATATATTTAAAATCTATTTTCGAAGTGTTAAGGAAAGAAAAGTTATTTGCTAATCTCAAGAAGTGCACATTTTGCACGGATAAGCTTGTGTTTCTTGGCTTTGTTGTTAGTGCTAAGGAAATTTAGGTGGATAAGAAAAATGTGAAAGCAATCTAAGAGTGGTCAACACCTACAACAATTAGCCAAGTGAGAAATTTCCATGGTCTAGCTAGTTTCTATAGACAGTTTGTGCATGATTTTAGTACTTTGCCACCTTTCGTATTAAAGTCATTAAGAAGAATGTGTCATTTAAGTGGGGGGAGAAACAAGAGAAGGTATTTAATATGACAAAAAAAAAGTTAACTAATGCACCTTTACTTATTTTACCTAACTTTACTAAACTTTTGAAATTGAGTGTGATGCTTTAGGAATGGGTATAAGAGCTATCTTGATGCAAAAAGGTCATCCAATTGCGTACTTCAGTCAAAAGTTGAGTGGGGTAGCTCTAAACTATCCCACTTATGATAAGAAGATGTACGTTTTGGTAAGGACTTTAGAAAATTGGTAGCATTATCTATGGCCGAAGGAATTTGTGATTCATACTGATCATGAATCCTTGAAGCATTTAAAAGGACAACAAAAATTGAAAAAAAGCCATGCAAAGTGGGTGGAATTCATTGAAACATTTCATTATGTGATCGTATACATGCAATGTAAGGAAAATATTGTGGCTGATACATTGTTCCAAAGGTATGCCTTACTTTCTACTTTAGATACAAAAATAGTTGGCTTTGAGTACATTAAGGATTTATTGTAAAAGATTTTGATTTTGGTAATGTGTTTAATGCATATGGAAAAGTATCATTTGATAAGTTCTATAGGCATGGTGGATTTTGATTTCAAAAGAATAAACTGTGCATGCCTATGTGTTCTTTGCATGAATTATTGTGAGAGAAGCTCATGATGGTGTTTTGATGGGTCGTTTTGATGTGGCTAAGACTTTAGGTATTTTGTATGAATATTTCATTTTGTCTCATATGAAACAGGATGTTAAAAGAATATGTGAAAGGTGTATCACTTGTAAACAAGCCAAGTTTAAATTGAAATCTTATAGTTTGTACACCCTTCTGTCTATACCTAGTGAACCTTGGGCTGATATTTCTATGAAATTTGTTTTGGGATTACCTAGAACTAAGAGGAGGAAAGATTCAATCTTTTTGGTGATAGATTGGATTTCTAAGATGGCACACTTTATTGCATTTCATAAAACTGAGGATGCATCACATATAGTTGATTTATTCTTTAAAGAAATTTTTAGGTTGCATGGCATGCCTAGACTATTGTTTTTGATAGAGATGTTAAGTTCTTAAGTTACTTTTAAAAGACTTTGTGGGGAAATTTGGAAACCAAGTTATTGTTTTCTACTACTTGTCATCCACAAATTGATGGTCAAATTGAAGTAGTGAATAGGACTTTGCCTTATTTGTTGCATGTTATTATTAAAAAGAACTTGAAAACATGAGAAAAGTGTTTGCCACATGTTGAATTTGCTTACAATAAGAGTTTATATTCTGCAACTAAGTTTTTACCATTTGAAATTGTTTATGGATTTAATCCATTGTCATCTTTGGATTTAACCCTTTTACCTTTGAGTGAACGTGTAAACTTAGATGGCAAAAAGAAAGCTGAATTGGTTAAATTAAACAGATTCATGAAAAGGCACGGTTGAACTTTGAAAGAAAGACCGAACAATACATCCATCAAGCCAACAAGGGATGCAAAAGGTAGTATTTGAACCAGGAGGTTAGGTTTGGGTGCACTTGCAGAAGGATCGTTTGATGAAGCAATGACATTCAAAACTCCTTCCTTGAGAAGATGGACCATTTTGAGTGATGGAGCACATCAACGATAATACCTACAAACTAGAATTACCAAGTAAGTATGGTGTTAGTGCTAGTTTTAACATTGTTGATTTATCTCTTTTTGATACAGGTGATGATTTGAGGATAAATCCTTTTCAAAAGGGGGAGAATAATACAAATAAAGCTACTAAACCGCATGTGCAAAAGGAAGAGTATTCACGTGGGCTTGAAGGAACTCAAAGGTAATAATCACGTGATCTATTAAGCTTGTCAAATAGGCCAATTACAAAACTTAGAGCAAAGAGATTCAAAAAGGCGTTAAATGGGCTAATTCAATATATCGGAGAGATGGCTGACTTATGGAGACCCGATATAGGCCCAAATTAGATCTAAGGGAGCCTAGTTACTATGATTAAGGTTCTAGAAGAGTCCAATTGATGTCTACACATTTTTTTCTAGGTCTTTTGTACTTTTAGGAAACTTTTTTAATTCAGATTTAGTTATTTTCAGATTTAATTGAGAAGATGGTTACAATATGTCAAAATAACATTAGTTTACCTTAAATTAGGGTTAAATCGATGGATTCCGTGGCCGAACAACGGCGCCTGGGAAGCTCCAGCATCGGTCTTCTTCGATAGGAGAAAGAATAGAGAGGGAGAGAGATGTATCAGGAGGGAGAGAGAAGAGATAGAGAATTGTTTTTAAATAAAAAAATTGGTAGGTCCTACCATAATATATATATATATATATATATATATATATATATAATGTTATGGGGTATTACAAGGAATACCCTAGAGTAGCATTCACATGTTTGGGTTTAGATTGTATAAAATTTTCTATTATATGAATAATCTAAGATACGTGTCATTTTGCTATATGGTGTGAGAAGTAAGAATTAGATATAGTTTCTTGATTGTATAATATGATTGTAAACTTGAACTTTTTAAAAATTATGGCAAATGCAACTGATTTCCCTATTACTAAAAAATTATTCCTCATATTTTTCGAAATCTGATTACACTTGATCTTCTTGGGTTATTATCGAATCTTGAATAGAATCTTAACTAAACTAAATATTTTAGCTAGAAGCTTTCAGTTTTTTCTTAGGCTTTGTTAATATTCAAAGTTTTTCTATATATAGCTAGGGACTCATATTTCTTTTAATTGTCTAGTGTTTTCTTTGATTGCAAGAATTAATTTGCCTTTCATGGTTCTGTATTTTCCATATGGAAATGAGACCAAAGGAATAGAGTGGTCCCTTACTAGATATCCTGAAATATATTTTCTCTCTTCTGTGGAGTTTATCTTCTCGAGTTTATCTTCTCCTCCTTGCTTGGCGTTTATAGTCTCCCCTAGAGGAGTATATATATTTTTTTTTTTGGGTCTCTATTGTTGTTAAAGTTCTCTCAATATAGATTGCTAAGAACTTGATATTTGTGGAATATATATAACAAAAAAGATTGAGTAGACCGAAGGAGGAAGACTTATAAATCTCCTTAGTGAGTAAGCTGCGAAAAAACACTTGTACTAAAGACCACAGCTAGATGCTTGGTATTCATTCTCGCATTTCAAACTATGATATTAATGACATCTATGTGATTCATGCGAAGGTAGACAAACTTTGTATAGGGTGATAGTAGTCAATTACTATTGGATGCATTCACCTTTTTTTTCCTTCCTTTTTCATTCATATTGTAATCAGCTAATTATATTGGGTTTGGTTAAGAATATCATAGGATTGTCGAATCAATCTATGTATTGGAGGAATTACATCTTCCAATTCAACCTATTATTACAAATAATACATTTTTATAATAACAAATTTGTTATCTCAGGAAAAAAAANAAAATTAGAAATTTTATTTAATAAAAATTTTGGAATTCTAAAATTATGCCCAACTCGACCCAAGTTGAAAATTTTTGACCAAGTCGACTCAAGGTAGCTCGATGATAGTTCGACTCAATATGTTGAGAAAATAGTCGACCATGTTCGACTGAGATTGAGATTATTTGACTACGGTCAAATAGTGGTTCGACTCTAGTCGAACGATTGCTGGATATTTTATTTTATCTATATTTTGAATATTTCTTTATACAAAATTTATTTTTTAATTGTATTTATATTATGCTTCATCTTAATTTTTATTTTAATAAGATACATATTTTTATTCAAATAATTGTATTAAATATTTTAATTTTAATAGTCTATTTTTTTTCTAAAAAGAAATTTGAAACAAACTAATTTAAATTCCTATAGTAACAACATGTGTGATCCCTATAGATGTTTAATTTAAGTACTCACTATAAATTGTTTTAAACAAATTTAATACTTATAACAATGACCAAGGTGACAATGACAGACCTGGCCATTTTGCACTTGTTTTTGGCAACCATGTAGCCGTCTTTGTGGGTCATTTATACCGAGGACTAGTTTTATTGTGGCTATAAGTACTACCCTACAACAACGGCTTTGTTGAGATGATATTGTCATCACTATAGGGTAATATTGACGGTTGTCTGAGCCATAGCGACGACATTCATTATTATCATAACCGTTGTATTCTATAGTGAGGTAGCAATACAAGTTCAAAGTAGAGGTACTGTTAGGATCAAAGATACGGACTGATGGTATAATGGGATACTTTAGGTAGTGGTAATGATGGAATAATTAATTTGATGTGTGTTGAAAAATAATGTATCGTAGAATTTATTAGGGAATATGATATCAAGTTATTTTTGATGTGTAATATAGTAATTATGGTTAGTTTTGAAAATATTTATAGGTGAGTTGCTTTTTTTTTTTTTCATTATGAAAGACATAGTAAAGTCTCTAAATGTAAATTTTCCAAATATTATTTTACTAGTGATAGCAAAAATTTTCAGAATAAAATATTTTTTTATCAATAACATATGTTGTAAGTATTTATGTAATTCATATTTAAGCGAAAATGTAAATTATTTTTAGCGACAACATCTAAAATTATTCACTGTTATTGAATGAGCAATATGAAATTTTAACAATTCAAGCAAAATAAAAAGGACTCTTTCGAAAATATCATCTTGTGTTAGTACTCATTCCTAGTCGGGTCATCATAATTATAACAAGTCTTTGACACTTATGCCCACTGGAGCTAATTCAGTGGGTGAGATGGGGTAAGATTTAGGTATTAAGTTAGAAGTTCGACTCTAAAATGTGTCAGTTATTATTATTATTTTTTATAATAAGCGGAGATTATCTAGTTAAGCTTCACTTTTATAAAAAAAAAAAAAATAACAAAGGAAAAAAACTCTTTGACAACTTATAAAATCAATGATGAAGCCAATATAGGTATGGGTGCTACTATCCCATTCGATTTTTATTTAGGGTGGCTCTATTGCCACACTTTTTTCTCTTCTCACTCTTTTTTAAGTAATTAATTAATTCCAAAATTATCTTCTTATAATTTGATATATATATATCCCTATATAGCATTAAATAATTAAATCTTATTTCTTAGCACACTTCTCAAACACACAACTAATCATATGATAGTTGATAAACATCTAATTGTGTACATTTATTATGAGATTAGATCATTATTATACACTTAGAGTTTCATTAAATTCCCAATTTAAAGCACATTTGGAGACATAAGTATAAAAGCAAGACTTACCTCTAATTTGTGCTAAATATTCGTTTCTGCGCAGGTTTCATAAAATAAGCACAGATTCTAAACTAAATGGGATTTTGATCCAATTCTTGAACTCATGGATAACTCAATTATTCACTAAGTCCAATTCATAAGATCTGCCTAGATTATTTCTAAATAGGTCTCAAAAGGACAATATTATAAATTAGACTGCACTCATATTTAGCCCGACACTCTTTATTGTTTTGCCCATTCTGACCTCATTACAATCTCAAATGGAATAATTCTTGATGCTATAGACACGTACAAAAAATTATCTAGATGATTTGTTCTTTAAGGAAATTCAAACAAAGCTAAAATCTATGTAAAAATATCAGATATTTCCACATAATAAGATCAGTAACCGATTTTGACTCAGCAGAACCTATCTTCACCAATTTTGCTATGAGTTAAGAAATACATCTCCAATGGATGCAATTTTGTGGTATACGACTCCTAAGAGATAAGGCTTCAAGTTTTTTTCTTTAATCAAGACATTTCTAGTCCAAATTCATGAAGTTTCAGATACATCTTTGGGAGAGACTGAATCTGCCAAAACAAGTTGCCAACTTACTCTTATCTTTAGTTTACAAATTTTGACTTTGTATCTCTAAATTTTCCTATAAATAAATGCTTAAGCTAGGCTTAGGAGGCATCTTGGTTTTGTAAATAAGATCACTCTCTTTTATTCTCCTGTTGTTATTCACATTATTTTAATCTTGCTTTGCCCTCAAAATAGTAAGAGTTTTGTGTTTAATTGTGATGTTCATACTTGTTATTCTTCTTCATCATGTCTAGTTAATCTTTCATATTGTTAAGATGAAAGGGTGAACCTCTTGGGGGAAAGATAGGTATAATCCAAACTCTAGGTGGACTTCATTATTTATATCTTTTAATCATTGTTATACATGTGCTGCTTAATTTTCTTAATCAATCGTAGTACCCTCTTTGTTAAGTGATGAGTCTTGATTCATTATAGTCAACCATTAGCACAACGAATGCTTAATTCCTTTTGTACCGATTGTACTAGGAAAGGATTTTGATTTGTTATGGACATAAGGTGGCACCATGCTTGACCATATTTACAAGTGTTGGCATTATCAAAAAAAGGTAATTAAGAAAACTAATCTAATCACATAGATAATTAATAATGGACATTTAATGATTAATATTCCGATTAGAACCTCCGTTGTGTGTGGATTCCAATTGAGTAATAAAAGAGCTTAGGTTATACTTATTTAATATACCTAAGAGTGGATCCCCTAATCTTAGTAATTGTTTAATTCTGTAACTTCATATCGTTATATTTCAATCACTTTGTTTCATATTATCACAATCATCCTATAACATACTTTTTCCTATCATTTTTATTTTTGCAATATATGTGCTATGGTCATGTATTATTCACTAACCTTCCTGTGGATTGACCTCGGTCTCACCGAGTAATTTATTACTTTGACATTCCTGCACTTGGGAAAAGACTTCATTAATTTGAATTAGTCAAGTTTTTGGCACAGTTGCCGGGGAGGTAAAGTTTATTCTACAAACCATAATTTCATTTCTTTTTCTTTTAATTTTCATCTCATCTCTTTCCTTCTTCATTTTCTTTCTTAGTGATAAAACAAAAATATCCTTTCTTGTTTTTTTTTTTTCTTTCTTCATTTGTATGAAAGTTTGGTCACGCTCATCAAGTGGTAGACTTATTAAGAAGCCTTCATTTTCTCTTGAAAACATGGCCGAAAATCAAATTGACCAAGGAGATAATCATTCTGTTCATAATGACCAAGATAGACCTAGGACACTAAGAGACCATATGAATCCCTCAAGAATAGGTGCACCCTCATGTTTAGTTTTTCCTCTTGATGCATCTCATTTCAATTTCAAGCCCGGTATCATTCAACTTTTACTAACTTTTCATGGCTTAGATTTAGAAAATCCATATTTGCATTTAAGGGAATTAGAAGAGGTGTATAATACTTATAATNCTACAAACCATAATTTCATTTCTTTTTCTTTTAATTTTCATCTCATCTCTTTCCTTCTTCATTTTCTTTCTTAGTGATAAAACAAAAATATCCTTTCTTGTTTTTTTTTTTCTTTCTTCATTTGTATGAAAGTTTGGTCACGCTCATCAAGTGGTAGACTTATTAAGAAGCCTTCATTTTCTCTTGAAAACATGGCCGAAAATCAAATTGACCAAGGAGATAATCATTCTGTTCATAATGACCAAGATAGACCTAGGACACTAAGAGACCATATGAATCCCTCAAGAATAGGTGCACCCTCATGTTTAGTTTTTCCTCTTGATGCATCTCATTTCAATTTCAAGCCCGGTATCATTCAACTTTTACTAACTTTTCATGGCTTAGATTTAGAAAATCCATATTTGCATTTAAGGGAATTAGAAGAGGTGTATAATACTTATAATGACCAAAATTGCAGCATGAACACCATTATACTTAAGCTTTTTCCTTTTTTATTAAAAGATAAAGCTAAAACATGGCTACAAAATCTTAAGTCGGGTTCCACTGGTTCTTGGGATGAAATGTAACAACAGTTTTTAAAAAAGTTTTTTCCTCCTCACCGAACAAATTCTTTCAAAAGACAAATCACCACTTTTACTCAAAAATAAGGAGAAACATTTTACCACTATTGAGATAGGTATAAGGAATTACTTAATACTTGTCCTCACCATGGTTTTGAAACGTGGAAGTTAGTGTCACATTTTTATGAGGGATTAACACCTAGAGATAGGCAAATAATCGAAATGATGTGTAATGGTACTTTTGAAGATAAAGATCGTAATGAGGCAATTGAATACTTAGACTTACTAGCTGGCAATTGAATACTTAGACTTACTAGCTGAAAATGCACAAAATTGGGACACTATGGGAACTTATGAGGCACCTGCCAAAACTCAACCCTCTGTACCTAGTAGAGGCATGTATAACCTTAGGAAAGATCATGAGTTCCAAGCCAACTTGCATCCTTAGCTAGAAAAGTTGAGACACTTGAAATGAAAAAAAGTGGTCAAGTGAAATCTGTGCAAGAAATTGTGTGATATTTGTGAAACTAATGATCACTCAACTAATGATTGTCCAACTTTGCCTTCTTTTAAGGAATATATTCATGAGCAAGCTAATGTCTTAAACACATTCAAAAGACCAAATTCTAATCCATATTCTCAAACATATAATCCCGGTTGGAGAAATCACCCAAATTTTACTTGGAGGAATGATAATCATCCACAATCTTCATAGCCACCATTTCATTCACAACAAAATTTTCAAAATCCTCAAAGTTATGCACTTTACATACCTTCTCCTAGGAAAAATTTTGAAGAAACATTGCATTCATTCATTGACAAGCAAGATTCTATCAATACTCAAAATGCCCAAACTATGGCGGATTTGAAAGATACTCTTGAAAAATTTGCATCTGCTCTTCAAATTCAAGAGAAAGGTAAGTTTCCCTCTCAACCACAGCAAAACCCCAAGAGACAATTCAATTCACATGCAGGATCCTCTGGAGGCCAACCCATGGATCAAATCAAATCAATCATGACTCTTCGTAGTGGTAAGATTGTTGAAAAATCTATTCTTGAACCTTGTGAGAAAGATGATGAATCAAACTCCAAGGGTAAGGAAGAGGTTAAACCTATACCCTCTAAAGAAAAGATTGAATCCTCTCATACTCTCCCATTTCCTCATGCTTTGAATAATTCAAGGAAAGTGAATCACAATCCTGAAATTTTTGAAATCTTCAAACAGGTAAAAATCAATATCTCTTTATTAGATGCTATTAAACATGTACCATCTTATGCTAAATTCTTGAAGGACTTATGTACTGTGAAAAAAAAATTGAACATGAAAAAGAGAGCTTTTCTAGCTGAACAAGTAAGTTCAATACTTCAAAATAATAATAGTTTGAAATATAAAGACCCTGGTTGTCCTACAATTTCATGTGTTATTGGTGAACAAAAAATTGAACAAGCATTACTTGATCTTGGAGCTAGTGTGAATTTACTTCCATATTCAATTTATCAAAAACTCAATCTAGGTGAGTTAAAATCAACTTCTGTCACTCTTTTGCTTGTCGATAGATCAGTTAAAGTCCCAAGAGGAATAGTGGAAGATGTGTTTATTCAAGTTGATAAATTCATATATCCTGTGGATTTTATTGTCTTGGATACACAACCTGTTAAGGTAAGTAATCCAATTCCTATTATTTTAGGACGACCATTTCTAGCAACTTCTAATGCTTTGATTAATTATATGAATAGAGTGATGAAGCTTTCATTTGGGAACATAACACTTGAACTTAATGTTTTCAACTTGTGTAAGCAACCACATGAAGAAGATGAAAATGAGGAGACTAACATGATTGAAACCATCTTAAGAGATTGTGTTCAAACAAGGAGTAATTTAGATCCATTGGAAGTTTGTTTAGTTAATTCATTTGAATCAAATATGCATTTGGATCATGATATCTCTAATATATGTTCTTTACTTGATTATTCTCAAAGAATGGAAAACAAAGGATAGAGGCCAAGATTTGAGGAATTACCACCACGTTCCAGTATAATAATGCCTTCAAGTATCGCATCACCCAAGCTTGAGTTGAAACCATTGCCATCTGATCTCAAGTACTCCTTTTAAGGGGAAGATGAGACTTTTCCGATAATAATCTCTTCCAAATTCGATGAACACCAAGAGGCATTGAAATATCTTTTCTCTAAGAAGGATTCCAAGCCAATATTGATACGGTGGATCTTATTACTTCAGGAGTTTGATATCACAATCAAGAATAAGAAATGACTGAAAATGTTGTTGTTGACCACTTATCAAGGCTAACAACAGAGTCATCTTTTAGGACCACACCTATCAATGATTATTTTCCTAATGAATCTTTATTCTCTGCCACTTTAATACCTTGGTTTGCTAACATTGTCAACTTTCTTGTAATAGGAGCTATGCCATGTGAATGGAGTAGTCAAGACAAAAAGAAGTTTTTAAGTGAAGTGAAGAACTTTTATTGAGATGACCCTTATCTGTTCAAGTACTGTCCTAATTAATCTTTCGAAGATGTATTCCAAATAATGAGGTAAATAGTGTCATAAACTTTTGTCATACAGAAGCATGTGGAGGTCACTTTTCGTCAAAAAAGACAGCTATAAAAATCTTACAATGTGGATTTTATTGGCCAACTTTGTTCAAAGATACTCATGTTTTTTGCAAATCTTGTGAAAATTGTCAAAAGTTAGGGTCAATTTCAAAACGTCACATGATGCCTTTAAATCCTATTTTGGTGATTGAAATCTTTGACTGTTGGGGAATTGACTTTATGGGACATTTTCCACCGTTATTTTGTTTTGTGTACATTCTAGTAGCCGTTGATTATATATCAAAATGGGTAGAGGCAATTCCAAGTCGAAATAATGACCATAAAATAATGATTAAATTTTTGAAAGAAAATATTTTGAGTCGATTCAGAATTCCTCGAGCCATGATAAGTGACGAAGGGAATACATTTTTGTAATAAGCCATTTGAGTCATTAATAAAGAAATATGAAATCACACACAAAGTTACTACCCCTTATCACCCTCAAATAAATGGACAAGTAGAACTGGCAAATAAGGAGATTAAACAAATTTTGGAGAAAACACTTAATCCAAATCGTAAAGATTGGTCTTTGAGACTTAGTGATGCACTTTGGACTTATCGAACTACTTTGAAAACCTCACTTGGTATGTCACCCTATAGGATAGTTTATGGAAAACCTTGTCATTTGCCTGTGGAACTTGAATACAAAGCTTTTTGGGCCATTAAAACTTTCAACTCAAATTTTGATGTTGCTTGTAAGTTGCGAAAATTGCAAATAAACGAGTTTAAAGAATTGAGAAATGATGCATATGAGAATTCGAAAATTCATAAGGATAAAACCAAAACTTTTCATGACAATATAATTTCAAGAAAAACATTTGTTGTTGGTTAAAAGGTCTTACTTTATAATTCTCGACTTCACATATTTCTTGGAAAATTAAGTTCAAGGTGGAGTGGACCTTTCATTGTAAGACATATACATTCTTATGATGCTGTTGACATTGAAAATCCCAAAAATGGTAATGTTTTTAAGGTGAATGGACAAAGGCTTAAACCATTTCTTGACAATCAAATTCTTCAAGAAAAAGTCCTTTACCTCAGTGATCCATGTCATCAGTGATCATAATTTGTTGTAAATCTTCAATTCTCTATTTTTAACTTTGTTTGATCTTACAGGTTGCTTTTAGTATGTTTGTTTTCTTCTTTCATTGCTTTCCCGGTTTAGTGGCGGATAATGTACTCCGTGACCTTTAAGTCAGTTTCTTCAATTTCCCACAATAATTGAAGAAAAAAATGAAAAAAAAAATTGTGCATAAAGTTTCAATCTTTCATCAGGATCCACAACATCTTTTTACTTCTTTCCTCTTCCTTTCAATTTCTTTCTTCAAGATGAATGTTACCCTTTCAATATTACAAAAATACTTTCCTTCTCTTCCTCAAAATGCTCTTCTAAAAGTTTACCTTACTAGGTGTGAAAGATTAAGGTTACTAATGCATATGGGCATTCCTGAAGATGTCCGTTGGATTATTGAAGCAAAGGTATGATTATCAGGTGAGTTTTTAAATTCATTTGTTTCATACAAACCTGGTCACAGTAAAAGCTCATTTGCAAAAAAACATCGTGCTAAAAGAATGAAAGTTTGTCATAAATGTGCACGATGGACTTGTAATACAAAATGCCGCTCTTTAGGAATGGTATCTACAAATCGTGAAGATAAAATAAACTTTATTAAGGATAGCATGAGTAAGGGGTCATTGGATGATCTCCTATTGACCCTTGAGACGTATCCTAGTAGAGATGTACATATTGTAATTCACAAATTGTGGCCCCAATTTCAAAAAGAGTATGAGCGATATAGTCTTGGGAATCTGACTTTAAAAGACCCTGTTTGTCAATTTATAAGAAAATTAGATGAGAAGCTAATCCTTGACCCATAGAGGGCATTTAAGCTGTTACTGGACGTAAAACCAGAGGAAGATGTGACCCATAATCACAACTACTTGTACATATGCATGCTTTGCTCTTTTGTCGTTTTGTTAAAATTTTCAAAGTTTTTTTTTCTTTAGACAATAGTTGACCTACCCCCGTAGGTGCTATCATTGCATTACTTTTCCTATCTCTATAAATACATTATTTCTTTTCTTCATTTTCATTCAACTCAAACTCATTCATAAGTTTAAGAGGAGTGTTAAAATGGCCGGATCCTCATCTCATAAAATCAAAAATATTGTGTATTTTGTGGATCCAGTTCGGGGAAAGATAAAGAGTTCCTAAAGGTAGAAAATCACCTTGGTAAGGTGTTAGCTGAAAGAAAAATCCATTTAGTTTATGGGGGAAATAGTCTTGGGTTAGTGGGGTGTGTGTCAACAGCTATATTCATTGGAGGAAGTCAAGTTTTGGGAATCATCCCAAAAGCTTCGACTGAAGGAAACATCATCGAAAAAATGTTTGGGGAAGAATTGAAAGTGTCAACAATGCATGAACGAATACAAAAGATGCTTGATCATTCTGATGCTTTTATTGCCTTACTAGGGGGCATTGGAACATTAGAAGAAAATTTTCAAATCGCTTCTTGGGCTCAGCTGAAAATTCACCAAATCCCCATCAGCCTGTTAAATGTTAATAGTTTCTTTAATGGCTTGTTGTCCTTTCTAGATCATGTTGTAGAACAGAAGTTTATTTCAGACTCTTCAAGACGAATCTCCATCTCTGCTATAACTCCTGAGCAGTTAATTGATCAATTGCAAATCTATGTTCCAGAAGTTGATCCAGCCATAACTCAGTTAGACTGGTCAAATAAAGAACATCGAAAAAAAGCTAGATTGGATCTGTCTCTTAGTCTGTAAAACTTTCTAGTCTCATGGTTTTTCTCACAGTATTTTATTTTCTTAATGTATCTTTCAGGTTTTTCTTTTCAGTACTTCATGTCACAGGTAATATTTTCTATACTTTTCTTATTTAACTCAAGACATTTGGGACAATATTTGATTCTGGTTAGGGAAAAGGGATAGTTAACACCAAAAAAAAAATCGAAAAAAAAAATCGAAAAAGAAAAAAGAAAAAAAAATTTTTGCTGTTATTAAAACCATTGGACATAACGACTACGTTATTGATGTCAGAGTAAGGAGTAAGTTTACTCTTGAGACGCATCATAGTAGATATATAACATTTAGTCTTGATTTTTAAATTTCCTAATATTGTTTCATCATGTATTTCTTTTTGAATTATTTAAATTTATAAACTCTTAGATTATGTTTATATACTTATTTAGCAAATATTTATAAACCATCCTCTGCACACACATACGCACACTTTGACATTTAATTGTGGGTTACAAATTGAACTCCTATGATACTCAAGTTCTTATATTTTATCAAAGGTAGCAACTAAGGGCAGGAGTAAAATAAAAAAAATTAATAATTATAATAAAAAAATTATATATTATTATAAAGAAAAAATCGTAGAAAAGTTTAGTTTTGTAGCCTCTTTGACTCGAGCAACTAAGCCCGAAGGGGTGTCTTAACACCTAGTACCCTAAGGCCAACTGGCTTAGGAGTTATTGGCCTAAAACTCGTTACAAGAGTTAAGGAGAAAGCTTAAGGAAACTAGACATTGCACTATCTATGGTTGTCTTATTTAATAAAAGTATCTGCAACCTATGTTATTAAGCTCGTAGGGGTGTCTCAACACCTAATGTCTTGAGGCCAACTGGTCTGGGAGTCATTAGCCTAAAGCTCGATACATGGGTTAAGGATGTATTATACATAGTATTGTGTTTGAAAAAAATAAAAAACAAAAATAAACAAAAATAAAAATTGCCGCATACTCAAAGAAGCTTCCCTCGATGAAATATTAGAACTTATATTACATTTTTCAATTAAGCCCCATGATTATGTGTTGTTATATGATCACAAAAAGGAAGGTTTATTAATATTTTAACTAAAGAATATTTGATTCAATAAAAATTGAGAGTTTGTTTATTTGGATAAATCGAAGAAAAAAAAGTGGTGATTACTTTGGAAGGAAATTTTGTTAAGTAATAATGCTTTAATTTCTAGGGACTAATAATAAGCTGGTTAGGGGGTGTGAGGAACATCTAATTGTGTACATTTATTATGAGATTAGATCATCATTATACATTTATAGTTTCATTAAATTCCCTAATTTAAAGCACTTTTGGAGACATAGGCATAAAAGCAAGAATTACCTCTAATTTGTGCTAAATATTCGTTTCTGCGCAGATTTCATAAAATAAGCACAGATTCTAAACTACATGAGATTTTGATCCAATTCTCAAACTTATGGATTCTGGACTCAATTATTCACTAAGTTCAATTCACAAGATTTGCCCAGATTATTTCTAACTAGGTCTCAAATGGATAATATTGTAAATTGGACTATACTCATGTTTGGCCCGACACCCTTTATTTTTTGGCCTATTCTGACCTCATTACAATCTCAAATTGAGCGATTTTTGATGCTATGGACATGTACACGAAATTATCTAGATGATTTATTCTTTGAGGAAATTCAAAAGAAGCCGAAATCTGGATAAAAATATCAGATTTTTCCACATGATAAGATCAGTAACTAATTTTGACTAAGCAGAACCTATCTTCACCAATTTTGTTATAAGTCAAGAAATACATCTCCAATGGATGCAATTTTATAGCATACGACTCCTAAGAGATAAGATTTCAAGTTTTTTTCTTTGATCAAGATATTTCTCGTCCAAATTTATGAAGTTTCAGATACATCTTTGGGAGAGACTGAATCTGCCAAAACAAGTTGCCAACTTGCTCTTATCTTTAGTTTACAAATTTTGAGTTTGTATCTCTAAATTTTCCTATAAATAGATGCTTAGGCTAGGCTTAGGAGGTATCTTGGTTTCGTAAACAAGATCACTCTATTTTATGCTCCTTTTGTTATTCATGTTATTTTAATCTTACTTTGCCTTCAAAATAGTAAGAGTTTTGTGTTTAATTGTGATGTTCATATTGTGTTCATACTTGTTATTCTTCTTCATCATGTCTACTCAATCTTTCATATTGCTAAGATGAAAGGGTGAACCTCTTGGAAGAAAGATAGGTATAATCCAAACTCTAGGTGGACTTCATTGTTTATATCTTTTAATCACTGTTATACATGTGCTGCTTAATTTTCTTAATCAATCGGAGTACCTTCCTTGTTAAGTGGTGAGTCTTGATTCATTGTAGTCAACTATTGGCACAACAAATGCTTAATTCCTTTTGTACTGGTTGTGTTAGAAATGGATTTTGATTTGTTGTAGACATAAGGTAGCACCATGAATGCTTGACCACATTTGCAAGTGTTGGCGTTATCAAAAAAAGGTAATTAAGAAAACTAATCTAATCATATAGATAACTAATAATGGACCTTTAATGATTAATCTTCTGATTGGAACCTTCGTTGTGTTTGGATTCCAATTGAGTAATAAAAGAGCTTAGGTTATGCTTATTTAATATACCTAAGAGTGGATCCCCTAATTTGAGCAATTGTTTAATTCTGTAACTTCATATCATTATATTTCAGTTACTTTGTTTCATATTGTCACAATCATCCTATAACATATTTTTTCCTATTATTTTTATTCTTGCAATATATGTGTTATGGTCTTATATTATTCACTAACTTTCTTGTGGATTGACCTGGTCTCACCGAGTAATTTATTACTTTGACACTCCTGCACTTGGAAAAAGACTTCATTAATTTGAATTAGTCAATAGTATACCATATGACATTATACTAATCATGTGAATGTCCAAGATTTTGATTGTACTAACAACTTAGATTGTAGTGGGGTAATATTCTTCAATTTTCAATATGATAGATGTTTGTTTGTTCTTATTTTGTATTTAAAAGATAATGGAAATCAGATTTTGTCATTAGTTATTTTTTTCCCTCAAGAATTTTGTCATTAG
The DNA here is from genome assembly GCA_002914805.1 of Parasponia andersonii. Taxonomy (NCBI): domain Eukaryota; kingdom Viridiplantae; phylum Streptophyta; class Magnoliopsida; order Rosales; family Cannabaceae; genus Trema; species Trema andersonii. The sequence goes on from JXTB01000016.1 coordinate 846,257, forward strand.
TTGGTGATAATTCTTTTCAATCTTCGTTAGAATGCTTCGGGGTAGAATTTGTTGATCTTAATTATGCCCTTAATTGTCTTAATGTTTACTTTTCTTCCTTTTATTAATATTTACGTTTCATTTCTTTTTCCCAGAATTTATGTTTCCCTAGCATTAGTTTTTTTCCATCTTAGAAGATGAAGTACTATCATGATCTCTGTTGTCAAGTATACTCTCGAAGAGCAATGGCACCGCTGACATGTATATTGGGAGATCAACTAATCTAACTTTGGAATCTAAATGCAAGCATTACGACTGATACTCTACTCCCTTTTTATGCTACCTGCTGCTAAAGATGAAGCTTCTACATAATGCCTAGGTTCATTTGGTAGAATTTTCTACATAATTAAATTCTTGAAAAAGAGCAAAAGAATCTGATCTAAAACCAATTTATAGTAAAATACTAGAAACTAGGAACATGGATGGGTATTTTTTTACTGAATGAAATTTATAAGATATATGAAAATAAGTTTTGAAATATTAGAGAGATATATTGAGGAGGGTGAGGAAAGAAAAACTAGAGGTGGCAATAAAACCTTTTTTGTTTATTGTAAAATATGTATATATATATATATATATAGGGCACCAATCCAGTATGTATTTTTTTTTTTTTACCTATACATAGGTATCAATTTGGCCAATGAAAATTTAGCATGTATATTTTTTTATTGTAAAAAATAAAAGAGAGAAAGAGCATTAATGATACACATATTTTCATGCACTTCATTATAACCATACCTAAAAATAAAATACCTACCTATGAGTAAAGAAAACAAATACCTATTGGATTGGCAACCATATATATATATATATATATATATATATATATATATATATATATATATAGTTACCATATTGACTCTCCAAAGATAATTGGAAATTATATTTTTCCCTCAAAAATAATTCGAAATTTAACTCAGCCCTAAAAGAAAATTGTTAGAAAGTATGTATTGTCCATATATAAAAAAAATAACGATAAAGTGAGCAAATCGACTCATTATTAGAGCTGTAAATATGGGCAGCCCGCCCCGTTCGAGTCGGAGGAGAAATTCGAGTCGGGTTGGGCTGGCCCGCAAAGCAGTTTTGAAGGCCCAACCCGGTCCGGTATCCCATAGGGCCAAAGTTCTGGGCCGGGTTAAATCCGGGCCAAATTTGGCCCGATTCAATAATTTAAAAAAAAATGAAAAAATAGAAAAATAAATAAAAAAATTAATTTTTTTCAATAAAAAAATAAAATTACTAGTAGTATACTTACTTATTTAATAAAATAAATAACTGAAATTAATAAGACAAATTTTTAAAAATAAAATAACTCAATCAAATAATAAATAAATTAAAAAAAAAAAATGTGCGAACCACCAGCCCGTTTCGGCGGGCTAACACCAATGGCCCATCTCGGCCCGACCTTAGAGGCTGGACCATAAGAGGGTCATTCACGCCCGGACCGGACCAACCCGGCTCATGGGCCAAGTGAGCGGGCCGCAGGCCAGCTCGTTAAGCCTGCCCAAATTTTCATCACTACTCATTACCTCATTTTACTAACGATAATTACTAATAATCCAATTAATTAGGAAATCCTTTGTTTGGATAAGATATTACCATGTATGACGGCTTACTTAGCTTAGTTTTGTACGTTTCATCGATCTCGATAATGATGTTAGTCTGCAACCCAAAGGCATGAAAACTCGCTAAGAGTGATTGTACTATTTTCCTTTATATTTAATTGAAAACTTGTTGTACTGAATACTTGCTTCGTCACAGTACAAAATTACAATGACGATAATATCATCTCTACGTCCATGTCAACGATTTTTTTCAGAATAACATATCATCGACTTTTGACCATAGAGAAACAGAAAATATCATCGTTATAGACGGGTTTTCATGTAACGAAGATATAATAAAATACAATACAATACGTGAATTTAATAATTTGAAATACAGTTTACCAAAAAATAATTTGCAATACATGTATATGAGACAATTAATACGTTGTGGGTATATATATATATATATATATATATATATATATATATATAAATAAAATAGGGGTAAACGTAAAACAAAATACAAAAGTGCATTCGTACCTGTCATAGAAGTCAGTTGTCGCAGCACAATTTACTATAACATCTATATCTTTCCACATTTCATCCCTCAGATTGGATTCTTTAATTCCCAAGTTTCCATAAGTAACGTCTCCAACGACTGGAATCAACTTTTCAGACACAAGCGAATCGAAGTCTTTGCCCCATTTTTCCCTTAGAATCCTGAACAAGTCCTTTCCTATGACCTTAAAATTAGGCGACAATTTAGTACGCAAATATACAGTTTACACAACACTCATCAAAGACGAAACGTGTAACTCTAACATTTTTTTCTTTATAACGAACCGACTCTGGAAAAGGTGCTAACTCTTGACATATTTCTATTTAATGACTATAAGATCTATATCTTTTGTTAACTCTAGAACGGTATCGTTCGTACTTTAATCAACATAAATTGGTCAAAATTTAATTTATATAGGCTGTGTTAGCTAAAATATGAACGGAATTGATCTCCTCGAATGGTCCATATATATGACCCCATATATATATATATATATATATATATATATATATATATAAAGTTTATAATCATCAGACGACTCGACGGATGGGATTAATATGATGTTGAAGATAGAAAGGGCATTGCTTAATTAGGAGCTGCATTAATTAAGGTTCAATCACGTATTCGTGAATTTGGAGAGAAATAGAAGAAGAAAATTCTAGTAGACCTCAGACTGCATGCGTCGCTTTGCAGAGTTGCTATCTGAAGCTCTTAAAAGAAGATAGAATTTCTTCACATTTGGTTGAATCCTTAGTGCTTTCTCCACGAAAACTGCGATGTAAGTATATATATATATATATAAAGACAATAATAAGAGAAACCTTGTTATGTAAAATATATGCTAAACAAAAGATGCACGAAAAAGGATAAGACATCCAAGATGCCGGTATATAGACAGGTGGTCATGAGAGATTACTCTTCGCAAGAAAGCCAGTGGATCCAGTGACTAGAATAGTTTTACTTTCTAGGAAATGTGGTATGCTTTCCAACTCCATCAATATCGGTGCGAAGAGAGTGAAGAGGTGAGGTCTATTTAAATTTTGTTTTCCATGAAATATGGAGAATGAATAGCATAAGAAATCTGTCTAACAAATTTTTGGTTCGTATTTGTTGAGTGTTATAAGTTATGTCGCTTGTGAGCCAACTTAGTTTGGACTCTTGCTAGTTTCTCGATATTTCCTCTTATCCGGTACTAATTAATCATAAAAAAAAAATATAGAGCATAAAAATCGAGAAATTAGATCAAATATGCATCATAATAAGCATATTTTAGTCCATACACTTTCCTCAATAAAATTTGTAAAATATGCATATATTATCTAAAAAGTCACGTTAACATCTAATAAATTATATGCATCTCTTCTCTTTAACTTAGTCGAAATCTCTTCTCCTACATGCCTTCTATATATCTTGATTCTTGAAGCTAACAGTTGTACGAGGAGCAGAAATTATAAGATCAGAAAAAAATAAAGGAAAGAAAATGAGAAAGGATAACTGAAAAAAAAAAAAAAGATAAATAAGAATTTGAGAAGAAAATCTCATTCTCATCTCTCATATCGTCATCAAACTCATCATTTCCCTCTCTTCTTTTTTTCATTCTTTTCCACTTAGTTTTGGGTAAATTTCAAAATAACGTACTATCAAATTTCAAGATATTATGAGGTCATTTATGTGCTGAGAAATGATTTTAAAATTAATTTTGGCGAGCTTTAACAAAACAATCGCGATAATTTTCAAGTCTTTTTTGATGATATTTTGATGAAAATTATATTCTCAGTAAAATTTTGATGAAAATGATATTTTTGATAATCTTGAATGCCATTTCGATGAATTTTTGATGTAGTTTCAATAATATTTCGATGAAAGTGGTATTCTCAGTATTATTTTGATAAAGTGATATTTTTTATAATTTTTATGTATTTTTGATGATATTTTGATGAGAGTGATATTTTTTATAAAATTTTATCGGAAATACCACTTCATTGAAATTGTATCGAAATTCTATCAAATATTATCCAAAATACCACTTTCATCGACATATCATTGAAAATGGGTCAAAATTATAAAAAATACCATTTTATCGAAATATTACTGGAAATACCACTTTAATCGAAATATCATCGAAGTGACATTGAAAATTATCAAAAATGCTATTTTTGTTGAAATTTTACTAAGAATATAATTTTCATCTAAATATAATCAAAAAAATCATTGAAAATCATCCAAAATTATCACATTTGTTTTTATTAAAACTTGCAAAAATTGACCTCAAAATTTTTTTTCAACACATAAATAACCTCATAATATCTTGAAATTTGATAATCAGTTATTTTAAGCTATACCTAGAACTAAATGGAGAAGAATGAAGAGAGAAGAGAGGGAAATGATGAGTTTGATGGTGATGTGAGAGATAAGAACGAGGTTTTCTTTTCAAATTCTTTTTCTCCTTTTTTCAGTTATCGTTTCTCACTTTTTTTCCTTTTATTATTTTCTAATCTTACAATTTCAGCTCCTCATATGACTCTTAACTTGAAGAATCAAGATATAGGGTAGCATAAGAGCATGGAGGAAAAGAGATTTCAATTTGGTTAAAAAGAAGAGAGACATATAATTTATTAGGAGTAACTGTGAATTTTCAGTTGATATATGCATATTTTATAAACTTTTATTGTGGAGAGCATATGGACCAAAATACCTATTGTGATACATATTTGACCTAATTTTTCTAAAAAACTTAGTAGTACAATCTCAATTAAATTTGCACCCACTAGCATGCCCATTCATTGTCACCCAATTCCCAATTTTTTCTATAATAACAATTCAGAATTTGTTATTTTAAAAAAAAAAAAAAAAACAACAAAGGGTCCAAGGAACCAAGCCCCCAAAACAACAATAAAAAAAAAACCAAGAAGCCAAGGACAATAATAATAAATCAAAGAAAAAATTCCTGGCAAAGGTGAAACGTCAATTAAAATGAAAATTAAAAAAAAAAAGGCAAGGTTGAACGTTTATTTTGTTGGAAAGTAAAAAAAACTTTATTATTCACTCAAATACTTTTACAGGAGAAAATTCTCAACTTCACTCTTCAAGCTCACTCACTCACTCACTAGAAGCTATGCTTCTTTCTCTCTTCTCTTCACTCTTAGAAGTTTTGCTTCTTACTTGATATTTAACTTGATGTTTAGAACTCAAATAGGGAGGGGTATTTATACTACACGAGAAACAATGAAAACCACACAAATAAATAATTACAAAAATCATTAAACCACACATATTTTCTTCTACACACTTCTAATAATAATCAAATAATTCACATATAAAAAGCTAATATCTAGATAACACTAGAAGATTTTAGGTAGAAAACTTCTTTAATTAAGACTTGAGTTTTTTTCTTTTATGAGTTTTGCACTTGAGCTAACTCCAACTTATTGGGCCTCTTGTTGATGGGCTTAAATATTTCTTATGAGCATAAACAAGTTTATTTTCAATGCATTTATATTGAGATTTCAAAAAAAAGTGTACTCAAATTGCGGTGTTATATGTTTTTACTCAAATTGCGGTGTTATATGTTTCCATATGTCATTTACTTTTTTAAAGATAAGAATATAAACCTAAAAGTTGATCTGACCGGTTGATCTCAGAATCGCTCTAAAATATAAAAATAAAAATAAGAAAAGTAAAAACTTTGCATTCAAATCCGTGCCTTTTGGTTCCCTCAAACGGGGGAAAAAAAAAAAAACGGTGCCTTTTGGCCACTCTCATTAAATAATTATCTATAGAGTAGTTGCATTTTGCTAGGACATAAGTGCTGAACGTGTCTTGTTGGCATTCACATGTCGCAACTATTAAATATCGAAAGAGTTAATTAAGTCGTTAGGTTACAATTAATCAGATCCAAGTCCACATTTCCGTACATGATAGTGTAAGGTAGTTGGGAGACTACTTTAATTATATTTTGAAGGATAGTCATTTACTCCGTTGATCCAAGTCCACATTTCCACACAGGAAAGTTAGGTTATAATTAATCAGATCCAAGTCCACATTTCCATACAGGAAAGTTAGGTTATAATTAATCAGGGGAAATTAGGTTAAATATGCTCCGTAATACCCTTATTTTGACCCATATGCACAAGTTAAAAAACATTTGAAAAATATGCTTACGGACGAAAATACCTTTACTAATACCTAAGAGAAAATATGCCTCTTCCCCCCTTAAACTCCTCATTTCTCTCTCTCTCTCCAACTCTCTCTTTCGTCTTCTTCTCTGAAGAGCCAAGAACCATCGCGTCGTTAACCGAGGAAGACGAAATCTCGTCATGCCGTCTATCGTAAATCTGTCTCAGTGTTTAGGATTACGTTGAGAAAAATGAGTCCCCAAAAGAAGGTAAGCAAAATCTGATTTGAGGATTTTTTTTTTTTAATTTAGGGCATTTGTAGTAGAAGACGATTTAGAAATTTTTCACTTCATTCCGACGTTTTTTCAATGTATTTTCGATTANCCTTTTCGATGGTATTTCGACTGTGTTTCGATTTTATTTCGATGAATAGTGCTGAAATTTCGATACATTTTCGATGACATTTTAAAATAGAAAATCTAAATTTTTGACGTTAGTTCGACTGTTTTTCGATGACAGTTCGATGATATTCGATGGTATTTCGACGTGTTTTCGATGGTATTTCGACTATGTTTCGATTTACAGAGTCGAAATTTCGATACCCTTCGAAATAGGTGTTTTACAGTATTTCGATACATTTTCGATGACAATTTATTTAAAATAGAAAATAAGGCTGCTCTAAATTTTCGATGTTAGTTCGACTGTTTTTCGATCACAGTTCGATGACCTGTTCTCTTCTTTAATCTTTTTTCGACTGCTTTCGATTAATTTTCGATTCCATTTCGACGTGCTTTGTTTTTCGATGATTTGTTCCGTGGACAATTTCCACTCCTTGCTATTTGTTCTCATTTGAGATAGTTTCTGTAAGATTTTTCGATGACAATCGAAATCTCGTCGAAATCAAAATGATCGAAATTTCGATCACTTTTCGACCTATTTCGATGCGTTTCAACTATATTTGGACGTAATTTAGATGCTTTTGATATATGTTAAATTTATAAAAATCCTAACTAAATTACTTTGTTCCTCTTATGCCGAACCAAATGTCAAAGCTCCTTATACCTTTTGGAGAACACTTTCCAAGAAGGGTCATTATAAAAGGAACAACAGTGATATCGAAGATTAAGGAGAGATTCGAGAAGTATGATTTGTTAGAGAGGGCAAAGCAGTGTCCGTTTAAGCAGTTTTTTCTTGCTCCTCCGATGCAAGCATCAGGAGTACTTATACACCAACTACTGTTGAGGAAGGTGAAATCTCAAAATCCGGCGGAGTTGCAGTTTTTCATTGGGGATAGCAACTTGAGATTTGGGCTTGGTGAGTTTGCGTTGATAACGGCGTTAAACTGTGCCAAAGATCTAGACATTGTGAAGTACAAATCTATGTTTAGTAGCATGAGGCTCAGGGAGACATACCTTAATAATACGGCTAATGTGAGATCCGGTGAATTAGAAGCTGCATTTCTAAATTGTGAGGAGAATGAGGATGTATGGAAGTTGGGTTTGTGCTACTTAGTTGATGGGCTGTTGATGGCACAGGAGTCAAGCACGAAGATTATGATGGATATGCTCTCTATTGTGGAGAATGAGGAGGAATTCTTTAATTATCCATAGGGAAGGCGATCTTACGAGAGAACGTTCCCTAGTTTGAATAAGGATATGATGCATCAGAGGAAAAACTACCTTCAGAAGATGAAAAATAATAAGAAGGACAAGGAAGCTAAATACACAGTGTATGGGTTTAGCATTGCCTTACAGTATTGGGCTTATGAGGCTATCCCCAAGCTTACTGGTGCATTTTGTGAGAACCTTGGAATCAAATTCCCAAGGATGCTGTCATGGACAAGCAATAAAATACCATCAATGATGGATTGTGTTCATGTATTCAAGATTAAGAAAGTAAGTCCGGAAAATTGATTTAATTCTATATAATTAATTTTATAAATTCATAAGTTGATTGAACTTTATTTTGAACTATCTTGCAGCTTGTCACAAAAGCAGTATTGAATCCACGGGAGGCTGAGAAACAATTCTATGAACATATATATCACGATCCACAGCAGAGCTTCGCCAGTACTGGAGTGGAGGAAGAGGGAGTTGATGGTGAGGAGGAGGAAGAGAACAAGAAGAAGGCGGCTGAAGCCAAGCGAGCTGCAGAGGAGGCGGGCATCTTTCACGCTACCAGAAACAAAGTAGAGGAGGAACCATCCACTGA
>JXTB01000016.1:874946-923197 GCA_002914805.1 Parasponia andersonii
TTTCAATTGTCACAAGTTTGGACATTATGCTAGAGAGTGTAGAGTACTCAATAGCAGAATTGAAGAGAAAGTCAATTACGTTGAAGAAAAAAGGGAAGAAAATGGCACCATGCTACTAGCATATAAAGACAACAATGAAGGACAAGACAACACATGATATCTTAACACCAGTGCTAGCAATCATATGTGTGGGAATCGATCAATATTTATAGAGCTTAATGAATCAATCAGTAGGAGTGTTTCTTTCGGTGATGATTCAAAAGTAGAAGTAAAAAGAAAAGGTAAAATTCTTATCCGCTTAAAAAATGGAGGGCATCAATTTATTTCAAATGTTTATTTTGTACCCACAATGAAAACAAACATCTTGAATTTGGGACAACTCTTAGAGAAAGGCTATGATATTCACTTGAAAGATTATAGTCTTCTATAAGAGATAACAATATGAACTTGATTGCCAAGGTGCTTATGTCAAAAAATAGAATGTTCTTATTGAACATTCAAAATGATATGGCAAAATGTCTGAAAGTATATTACAAGGATTCATCATGGCTATGGCATTTAAGATTCAGACAACTCAACTTTGGAGGACTAGAGCTATTGTCCAAGAAAGAAATGGTAAGAGGCTTGCCATGTATCAATCATCCTGATCAACTTTGTGAAGGATGCTTAGTCGGGAAGCAATTCAGGAAAAGCTTTCCAAAAGAGTCAAAATCAAGAGCCTAGAAGCCACTAGAGCTTGTGCATACAGATTTGTGCGGTCCTATCAAACTAAGTTTTTTCGGTAAGAGCAACTACTTCTTGCTCTTTATTGATGATTTCTCAAGAAAGACTTGAGTTTATTTCTTGAAGCAAAAATCAAAAATCTTTGAAGCTTTCAAGAAGTTCAAGGCTATTGTAGAGAAGGAAAGCGGTCTTCAGATCAAAGCCATAAGATCTGATAGAGGAGGAGAATTCACTTCAAAAGAGTTCCAAGAATTCTGCGAAGCAAATGAAATTCGACGACCTTTAACTGTTCCAAGATCCCCTCAACAAAATGGCGTGGCAGAAAGGAAGAACCAGATCATCCTCAACATAGCTCGAAGTATGCTGAAAAGTAAGAGATTACCCAAAGAGTTATGGGCAGAAGCTGTTGCATGTGCAGTTTACTTGTCCAATCGATCTCCAACAAGAAGTGTGTGGGGAAAGACACCACAAGAAGCATAGTGCGGAAGGAAGCCTGGGATCTCCCACTTGAGAGTTTTTGGAAGCATAGCCCATGTGCATGTGCCAGACGAATATAGAACCAAGCTTGATGATAAAAGTGAGAGGTTCATTTTCATCGGCTATGACACCAACTCTAAAGGATATAAGTTATACAATCCAAACAATGGAAAAGTAATCATCAGTCGAGATATAATATTCGATAAAGAAGGTGAATGGAACTTTGGCTCTCAAACAAATGACTACAATTTCTTTCCACAATTTGAAGATATGGAAACACTAGTAAAGTAAGCAAGAGAAGTCCATCAAGAGGCTATTACTCCACCTTCCTCACCGACATCATCCACTCATGAAGACTCACCTCCATCTTTCTTAACTGAGAGGTATGAAGAACATATAAGAAGTCTTGAAGATCTATATGAGGTGACTGATAGACTTGAAAACCTCACTCTATTTTGCCTATTTTCTGATTTGAACCGGTGAACTTCCAAGAGGCTGTACAAGATGAAAAATGGAGGAATGCGATGGATGAAGAAGTCAAACCCATAGAGAAGAATGACACTTGGGAACTATCCACTCTACCTAAAGGTCATAAATCTATCGGTGTAAAATGGGTGTACAAGGTGAAGAAAAATGCCAATGGAGAGGTAGAAAGATACAAAGTAAGGCTAGTCGCGAAAGGCTATAGTCAAAGAGTCGGCATTGACTACGACGAGGTATTCGCTCCTGTTGCACGATTGAAAACTATAAGACTAATTATTTCTCTTGCTGCTCAGAACAAATGGAAGATTCATCAGATGGATGTAAAGTCCGTATTTCTAAATGGAGTTCTTGAAGAAGAGGTTTATATCCAACAACCATTGGGTTATGAGATGAAAGGATATAAAGATAAGATTTTGAAGCTGAAGAAGGCTCTTTACGGTGTAAAGCAAGTACCAAGAGCATGGAATAGCCGAATTAACAAATATTTCCAAGAGAATAGATTCATTAAGTGCTCTTATGAATATGCTCTCTATGTTAAGACTAAAGATAGAGATATTTTGGTCCTATGCTTGTATGTGAATGATCTCATATTTACTAGAAGTAATCCAAGGATGTTTGACGAATTCAAGAGAGTAATGACACATGAGTTTGAAATGACAGACATCGGACTTATGGTATATTACCTCGGCATAGAGGTCAAGCAAAACGAAGAAGGCATCTTTATCTCCCAAGAAAGCTATACAAAAGAGATCCTGAAGAAGTTCAATATGGATGATTACAAGCCAATAAGTACACCAGTGGAGTGTGGAATAAAATTATTCAAAGATGATGAAGCAGAAAAGGTGGATCCAACACTCTTTAAGAGCCTTGTTGGATGCCTTAGGTACTTGACATGTACAAGGCCCGATATTCTCTATACAACTGGACTAGTGAATCGTTACATGGAAACTCCAACAACTACTCACTTTAAAGCTACAAAGAGAATTCTCCGTTACCTAAAAGGTACGATCAATCTTGGCTTGTTCTATTCAGTTTCTAATGATTACAAACTCGTTAGTTACAGTGATAGTGATTGGGCCGGAGATACTGATGATCGAAAAAGTATAACTGGTTTTGTGTTTTTCATGGGAGAAACTGTCTTTACCTGGCTATCTAAGAAACAACAGATTATCACTCTTTCAACATGCAAAGCTGAGTATGTAGCTGCTACGTCATGTGTTAGTCATGCAATATAGTTAAGAAGGTTTTTGAAAGAGTTAAACATACCTCAAAATGAGCCAACGGAGATTTGTATTGACAATAAGTCAGCAATAGCTTTGGCTAAAAATCCAGTGTTTCATGACCTAAGTAAGCATATCGATACTCGCTATCATTACATAAGAGAAGGTGTTGCAAACAAAGAAGTACAATTAGAGTATGTGAGATCACATGATCAGATTGCTGATATTTTCACCAACCCACTCAAGTTTGAAGACTTTACAAGATTAAAAAATTTACTTGATTTTATAAAATAAGTTTAAGGGGGGGTATTGAAAATAAACTTGTTTAAGCCCATAAGAAATATATAAGTCCATCAACATGAGGCCCAATAAGTTGGAGTTAGCCCAAGTGCAAAACTCATAAAAGAAAGAAAGCCCAGTCTAAATTAAAGAAGTCTTCCACCTAGAATCTTCTAGTGTTAGTTAGATATTAACTTTTTACATGTGAATTATTTGTTTATTATTAGAAGTGTATAGAAGAAAATATGTATGGTTTAAGGATTTTTGTAATTGTTTATTTGCATGGTTCTCATTGTTTCTCATGTAGTATAAATACCCCTTCCATTTGAGTTCTAAGCATCAAGTAAGAAGCAAAGCTTCTAAGAGTGAAGAGAAGAGAGAAAGAAGCATAGCTTCTAGTGAGTGAGTGAGCTTGAAAAGTGAAGTTGAAAATTTTCTCTTGTAAAAGTATTTGAGTGAATGAAAAAGTTTGTTTTACTTTCCAATACTATAAAGTTTGTAATAAATTACAACATTCAAGTGTGAACCCATGCTTTAAGTAAGAAGCATATCTGATAACTTTTTCTTTAGCAATTTAAGTCATGGATTATCTTTGGCAATCATAATAGCGGATCTATAATTAATAGGACAACATGCCATAAGCTTTGTAAGCCTCCATAATTGATGCTGTAAACTATATAAATAAGTGAATTCGCTCACTATTAACGAAAATTCACACTCTGTATCTAATGATGGCACTGAAGATTCATGAGTACATATTAACTATATTAAAAATATATAGTTATGACTTTAGAGACATCACATGCACTGTAATTACGAAATGTCTAGCCAATGCCATCTTTTCCAATGATAAAAATAAAAACTAAGATTAAGATTTTATGTATTATATAAATGTCTATTTGTTTTTAGAGCAATGCTTCAAAATTGTTAGCGTCTTATCTCAAAATAAGTCCGACAAACTGAGATAAATTTTAATAATTTCTAATGTTTAATCCAACCAATAGCCAAAATGTATTTACTGAACAAAAATCAATGAATATAGCCATGCCAAATGGCGACATTTGTTCTATAATGATCCTTTTTAAAATTGTCAATATAAAACTAAAAGGAAATATTTCATAGACCATCAAATAATTACGAAGATTCATGTCGTAAGCTCATTAAAATGATGACTCAACTAAGATTGTCTGTGTTTAGATAATAGCCTTAGGCGGCATACGTAGAATATCAACTAGCATGCTATGCGCTAATATTCTTATTGCACCAAAAAGTAGAAAAAATATAGGTAGTCCTTACTACTCAGTTCACCTTGTGAACTATTATTATTTGATGTCTATTAATAAAATTTCTAACTAATATATGCAACAACTAATAAGAAATTCGTTGTGAATTATAGGATCACCGTGAGATAACTAAATATTTGCTCTATTTGCACTTACCCATTGTGTCGGTGCTAATATTCAACAACTCGAAGTTGGAACATGCTAAGTGGAGTAACATAATCTTAATCTTATTCTATAAGGTTGAAAAATGAAATCAACATATAGTAGTGAAAATCATAAATATGATCTTATATTGTGAGCATCTATCAAATAATTTTCTTCTAATTACTGAATGTTGAGAAAATCTTTATATGAGTACTACTATACTTTTAATACTAATATTCGGAGTATGTAATAAAAAGTTATTTACCAATCTCAAGTTAATGAGAAAATCATTACATGTTGCTACCACGCAAGAATATAGATCTATCAAAATCAATAATATATTCATTGTAGTGGTATACTTCTACTCATGGTACATTCCCATGCAAGATGATTCGAGAACATATCCATTAGTAATATGCTTGATTTATATTGTGCATAGCTCACTATACTATATAGGATAATTAGTTAAGGATCAAAGACCATGTATAAGTTGGAATTGCTTTACCATATGGCAAAGCAAATTTTCTGCATTATTAACTTAATATTATATTATCTCAACAAATATAACTGTGAGATATTTTCACCTTCTAATCAACATTTTTTTTTATCATTTTTACATAACTTGAAATTAATTATCTAATGAACATTTAATGCAATCCCAGTGTGTTAAACTTTATGAGAGCTAATTTTATTTTAATTCTCTAACAAATAACTATAGTTACTTAATGCTATTCATTAGAATATTGAGCATCTCTAACTCTCCAATTACTAGGCACTTAATGCATCCTATTGTATTAATTTTGTGAGAGTTAAACTAATCATTTAATTGTATTAACAATTATTCAATGCAACCTATTGCACTAAATGATATAAGAAGTAAATTAATAATTTAACTCTTCCGAATGTATTTAATGCAATCCAGTGCATTTAATATTTGAGAATTAAATAGCTTAAAATTTAATGCAACCTAATACACTAAATTATGTCACAATTAAAATACTAAATTTAATTCTTCTAGCATACACTTAATGCAAACTATTACACTAAATTCTATGAGAATTATCTTAGTTCCATAAGCGCATATATATATGAATGTAATGTTGACAAAATTATCCTAATTTAAGTGGACAAACATTCAGTTTAAGTTAAAAAAAAAATTGTTCTAATTACCTTATTTCTATATATGGAATTCGTGCTAAATATAGAGATGATCAGTTTAAACGAGTTGATGAATAATTCTAGCTTATTCTCTCAATTTTGCCAATCTTTCACCTCTATATTGCATTGCGCCTTATAATAATATAGTTGCAAATATAGAAACCAATCTAAGACCATTAGATCCACTAATTTAACAATAATACAACTAGAAGTATGGGAGAATTAAAATCTTAGAACTATTAGTCACTTAATCAAAAAATTGCTATTTAGCACATAAGATTATTTAAGGAAATAATTTGCTATCATTGCACATATTCCATATATAATCTTGTACAACTTCAATTAATAGCAACTGATAACTTTTGTCGACTCGGTAATCCTATCGAAGTGACAAATAAATAATCTAAGTATTTAGCTTTCTTGATCATCATATTCGTGCATTTATGAGTGAGAAATATAGAACTACTAGTGACTTAAATTATTGATCTAAATTTTACTCTAAAGTTATTAATCGCTGATTGAAGGGCTTAATATTGTCATTATGCAGCTAGTTAAGAGTGCTTGATGGTCTCTTTGCAGCTCCTAAAAGTACTTAAGAGAGATATTCTAACTCCCTAGGAATTTCTAGACTTAGAACCTTAGTATAATTATTATTAATAAATTTAGTGACGAATTTTAATAAGTTTACATTCGTATATACTTGAAATTATGTGTGTAGTATGATTTTAATATTAAATTTTATTATGTGAGAAAATCATATTTATTCTTTGTTTTAACTTAGAAATTCAAATTTAGTTTTCTTTAAAAATAAATTATTCCTACAAAAATTACATTTATGTACATCAATATAACCTAATTAAGAATGTAACATTTTCATGTCATATTAAAAAATATTTCATTAAAAAGTTAATGGTTGCATCAAATTAGTATCATGCCATAATTTGAATGGCTAGGATTTAAGTATGCAAAAAATTAAGTAGACAAATCAATAAAAGGGTGGAAAATAAGTTGTAAAAAAAAAAAATAAAGGCTAGTAAGGTTTTATCTTATAGAGGTAATAACATTGAAATTAGTAGAATAGAAAAGAAAAAGGATAAATAATTAAAGAAAGAAAACAATAATAAAAATACTCGATTAAAAGATCATTCGATACCACTGAAGAATGAATTAATGGTCAAATAATAATATTATTCTCAATTCTCTACTAAAATTAAACACTGTAAATAGTCTATAAGCTCTTCCTACCCTAATCTTTTCTTGATTCAAAATTAAATAAAACAAGCTCTTTATCAAATCCATTCTAACTAAACAACCAAGAATAGACTCTTTAGATTTAGTCTAATGGACGTGTTAAAATAAGAAAGATAGATTAATCTAGGTAACAAATACATAAGCTCGATTTATTTAATCTAGGTTAAATTCTCCTAGTGATTACATCCAAAAGTTCCCTACTATCAAAGACCATAATTGCTACTAATAGAAAGAGTAATAAGATAATTAGGGATCTAATAATCTATCCAAACATTAGAAGATAAATCAAGTCTAACTCTGTTGTACACCTAAAGCAAACAAGAAAATATTCATAAAGTATTAAAAATAGAATAACAAAAACAAGCTCAAGTGGAAAATTGGAAAATCTCACACTCTGGTGCTCTCAAATTCTCTTCCCCACAAGCAGTTTTTTCATTTCTCGTCTATATGGGCTTTTGCATAAATGCTGATTGTTTTGGTGAAAATTAGGTCATTTACTGTGTTTTTATAAAAGAATTGGAAATATACGGTGGGCTCAGTTTTGTCTGAATCCAGTATGTTTTGGAGAAATACCATTTTAAAAAGTTTTTAGAAAAGCATCATTTTCTAAAATAATAACTAGTAACTGATAATCAATTTTCGAGTACTAGTAACTAGTAACGAAATGTATTTACAAGTGCTAATTGGTAACCAGTAACGAGTTTTCAGACATTAATAACTAGTTATCATTTTAGAATTGATATTTTCTAAGAATATTTTAGAAAGTGGTATTTTTCAAAAACAATTAAAATGATAATTATTAAAAACATTAAAAGGATAATTATTGAAAATGGTACAAGAATTCAAAAAAATCTGACTCACCGTATTGCTGTAATTATCTTTTGTTTATGTAGGTAGAAGTGTTACAAACCCATTTTTTTGCACTCAAAAACTAGGGCGGTTCCCCTTTCTCGCTATGTGCCTGCCTTCCCCCTCATTGTTTCATGCACCACTCTCCTGAAAAGGTCAAACAGTTTTCTCTGTATGTCGTCTGCACAATCTACTTTATATTTCTTTTCGTTATTTGGCTGACTGTCCACGCCATGTACAACTATTTCTCTATTTGTTTTTACACCAAAAATTAGTTCAAGTAACTTTTACATTTTTATATACATACTAGTATTAGACACGTACTCAATAATTAACTATTGCTGTTACTTTTACAATATCTTGGTAATTAAGAGTTGAAAAAGTGTTAAAAATTTGAGTTAAAAAATATAATAGTATTACATATATTATTGCTCTATATTTAGCTAGAAAAATAAAAAAAAAATGAATATATTTAGCTAGGAGTTAAAAAATATAATAGTACTACATATATTATTGCCCTATATTTAGCTAGAAAAATATAAAAACAAAATGAATATATTTAGCTAGAAAGGAAAAAAGATTAAACTTATAAGGTATTTGGGTCTTATAGCAAAATGACCGAATTTCGGGTCCAAATTAAGTAAATATCTATTTTTTAAATATTATAGCAAAATATCTAGTACATATGTTTATATACCAAGTATAAAATATTATATACTTAGTATAAATATTTATATAATTAGTGCATTAACTAAATTCGGTAAATATACTTATCTACCAAATGTAAAAATATATATATTTAGACATTTAGTTATAAAATTAAAAAAGTAGACGTTTGCTTAATTAAGTTTTAAATAGGGATACTTTCAAAAAAATATCCTAAGGTTGGGGTATTCTGCAATTTAAATCCTGAAATTTAGACTCCACAAAATAATACTGTGAGATTAAGAATTTCTGAAAATTAATATTATGTGTTGACTTTTGAATAAATTTAACTGATAAAATACAATAATATATTAAAAATTAAGATGAATAATATAGATTAATCTAGTTTTATTGGATGATATTATTATTTTTTCGCTTTTAAAATTAGTCAAAAAAATCTATACAGAGTATTAATTTTCAGAATTTTTTAATTTTAGAATATTATTTTGCAGAATTTAAATTTCAAATTTTAAATTATAGAACACCACAACTTCATAATATATGTATATATTTTTTCGCAGTTATCCCTTTAAAATTATATTCATCCCCTAAATTACTCCAAGAGTATTTTTGGTGTAGCCCATCATTGATTACATTTGGGCCTGGACCAAGAGCGATGAAAGCAGTCAAATGAAAACAACAAAATGGTGTGACTTCTCCTTAATTCCCGCAGTAACTCATGTATATTAGTTATTTCTAATAAAATAATATAATAAAATAAAACGAATTAAAAAATTAAGAAACATTAAAAAATTAGTTATAGCAGCTGGAACTGCAACCATCTTCCCGTGGCTTATGCATTCTTCTATATCGTACACTTCAGTTCCTAACGTTAATGAATGTTGGGCCAATATTTGGGCCCTTATGACGCGGAACCTCTTATAGCTATTTATGTTTAACTAAATTTACTATCATTATTAGATTCTACTATTTTTAGAAAAGAATTAGACAAAAATCTGTCAAGAATTCGTTAAGAATGTATTAAGAATCCCTCAAAAATCCGTCAAGAGCACCATCGACCTCAATAATCTATCAAGAATACATCAAGAATTTATCAAGATTGTCAAGAATCCATCAATAATTCATTAAGAACTTGTTAAGATAGTTGCCGATGTAAAGAATCCGTCAAGATCATCAAGAATTCGTTAAAACTTTATAAAGAATCTGTTAAGATTGCTACCGATATCAAATATCGTTTAAGAATTCCTCAAGATCGTCAAAAATTCATCCAGAATTCATTTTAAAAACGTGATATGGTGGTAGACTTAATTAATAAAGACAAAAATGACATACACTTAATTTATTCCATATAACTTGAGAAAAGGACATAAGTAGGATTACTTTAGGCCTAGATGACCTTTTTGTGTATTTTTTTAAAATAACATTTTTAGAATGTCAAGAAAGTCTTGAACTATGATCAAGAACTTCATGAAATGTTATAAATAATGATTTTTATATAGTCAAGAAGAACTTGACCATGAATCAAAACGTTATTAACATTCCTAAAAATATTATTTTCAAAAACGTTCACAAAAAAATCATTATGGTCCAAGTTAGTCTTATTTACGTCATTTTCTCTTATAACTTGGTAATATAAAGCTAGGAAATTTGATTTTTATAGTAATTTTTCAAAAAAAAAAGATGAAAAATCCTAAATTTGAAATAGTTTGAAAAATATCAGATTTTAATTAATGAATGTAATTTTTAAAAGTATTTAGGAAAATACCATTCAAAATAATCCAACTAGTTTACTCAATTATCATTTGAAAATAACAATTTTGAAGTAAAAATAGTTACGTTTCTAAATATTTATTAAAAATATTATTTTTCTAAAATCTTTTTTTTTTTTTAAATCTCAAATATACGGTACTCCCATTTAATTTAAGTTCATACGGTGTCTTTTAGATAAATACCTATTTTCCCTCTTTCTTCTCTCTCTCCCTCTCTCTCTCTCTTCTCTCTCTCTCTCTCGCTGAGATTCAAGAGGCCCGACAACCGAATGCTCTATTTACCGAAGCTCATTACATCGTCCATGGCAGCCAAGTTCGGCATTTTCCCTCCGAACCCACCAGCATACAAGCTGGTCTTCATTGTTGTTATTGTCGATTGATTCGAAGAAATGACATTTTGGTTTCATCCATTCCCAGATCAGATCCAGTTCCATCAACTCTGCCGCAGAACTCTTTGTTCAATATGATTCCTGCTCTTGAATTTACGCCCCTAATGCAAGTATCTCTCTAAGCGTCGATGATGACGTTGCTGCTGCTAAGCGCCACTCTCTAGCTTCCTCTAAGTATCTTTGTTTACAACTTTTCTTCTCCAGTTTATATCAATTATATTATTTGTTCAATTTGTGTCTTCATTTTTGTCACCAATTTCATTGTTTTCTTTGATTGTTAGATTGGGATTTTTTTTTTCCCCCGGCTTGATTCAATGACCAGATATGTTTAAAACAAAATCCACTAAATTAAATTTAGAAGTTACACCTCTACAATTATGTATAAGCCTCCAATTAGAAGATGTTTATCTCAGACCCATGGACATGGCTATTAGTATTACTTACCCCTAAAAATTGTTTTGGAAAGAGGGGTGTACAATAATTGATATACTCAATAGTTTTTTGTTGTGTTTCGTAACAATTTTATTGAAGCTTAACATGTATTTACCCATGTTTGTGATTAATCATATGGGAAATTTTGTGTATTATCGTTTATTATCTTGTAGTGCAATGAAACTATTAGCCGATACATTTTTGTGATCTGTTGAAAGGGAAGAATATTGCCCACTTCTATATCTTGTTGTAAAATGAAATGTTTATTATTCAGAACTATACTTTTTGTGGTTATATTGATAATTCTTTAATCTAGTAGCTTTTGATGGAATGTGCAGACAATGGTTTCATGGAAATATCGACCTTGAAGCTGGGTTATGAACCAAGCTTTTGCAGTATTGAATCCAAGTATGCACTTGATTCTGTTGAATTTATTTTAAGAGACCAAACAATTTCAATTGTGGGTATATGTTGGGTTTGAAAATCTAGCCTGGTGAATACTTTAAGAAAAAATTAGGATAATTTTGTAGAAGATAATAGGGAGTTTTATGCTTTTGGGTGTTCAAAAACCTTATGTGGGGGTTTTATGAAATAAAAAGGTTACAACTTCCCTTGATTCTTCTTTCACATATTGCTGGAGAAGGATGAGATGGTGTACTGGTTAAAGAAGAATAAATCTTTTAAATTTTCTCTCCTGATTTTCTAATTCTTTCTTTCTTCACTTTTTCACTTTTCTTTGATGAATAAAGTGAAACTAAAATATGTTTTCGTTTTCTTTTTTTGAAATCTTTTTTTTTTTTGTGATTTGTTTTTAGAAAATGAAACTTTACATAATAGAAAAACAAAATAAATAAACTCAAATAATTTAAAACTATACTAAACATCATTTATCACTACTGAACTTTCCCAGCTCCATTCTTCGTTCTGTACTTAAAATAACTCTATAAAACAAGCAATATGCTTAAGAAATGAGGGATAGAGGATTTTCTTTTAGGCTAGGCTAATGTATAGTTGATAATGAATATATATAGGCTCAAAATAGGTATAATAGAGATAAAAATAAGTTAAGATAAGCTTGAAAGACCCACGATCCAAAGATGACCTAAATCATCTCTCTGATGAAATGCGATATAGAATTTCGCCTTAATTGATTATCAAGAATATTCTAGCACTTATGAGATTTAAAGAATTTCATATTCACATAAACATTCTCTAAATCATACATAACTCAAAGATCAAGATATTATGCTCAAATAAGGAAATATGACAATCAAACTAGAATAAACACAAGAATTATTGACAAACATAGCCACTGTTCACATTTTCTCCAACGATATGAAATTTTTTTAATCATAGTTCTAATCATAAGGATGTGGGAAATCATCCAAGAAAGAAAAAGTACCACTAAATTATTTGAATTTTTTCTTTTCTCAAAATTTTCACTTTTTTTTTTCATAGTGAATAAACACACAATGACAAACATATAACCACACTAACAAATAGAGAAATAATCAATCAAGAATATGATGCCCCAAGACTTTACATGTAAATTGCGTGTAAAATAAAGATCAAAGGAATGGGTTGTAGGAATACTTCCCTTATTGGCACGTAGGCATGAAAGTTTGATTTCTTTAAAATTGCATCAACTCTCTTATATTGTTCTTTCCAAAACAACAGAAACAAATGAGCTAAGTAAGCAAATACACATTAAAAAAAAAAACACTTAAATTCAAACAAAGAAAGACACAATGAAAAGAAAACAAAGACAAAATAAAAACAAAATGAAACACTCGAATTACCTCCCAACAAGTGTTTGCTTTCAAGTCATTGGCTTTACTTCCTCTTTATGCTTTTAAGTCATTGGCCTTACTTCCTCTTTTTTGCTAATCCATAAATAGAAAGCAGTTAATGCTTTTCCTTGATATCATCAATTACCTATACCAATGTAAATATGTAATCTTTCAAGTTCTGAGCTAGAAAATGCAACATCTTTTCCAATTCCCTGAAAGAGAAATGACAAGAATAATGTGGCATATGTCTACTTGTTGGACAGTGTTTTTGGATGGTGGTCAACTAGAAAATTGTTTTCGAAAATCTGCAAACTTTTTCTTTCTTCCAATAGGTGACAAAGCTCCCCAGTAAGTGGCATTCTCCATGTTATTCTCATTGACTTTGATGGGATAATGCAAGCTTTAGAAGGCTGTTTTAGTAGTTCAATTTTGAATGCTTTGTTCACCTTTTTCTTACTTAAAGAAAAAACATGGGGAAGATGCTTGATTTCTTTAAATACCTTCAAATTGATCTCTCCATTTCGACTTCCAAAATCAATTTACCTTTCCGAATAGCAATCACAACTTTTTCCGTGGCAAAACATGGACATTCGTAAATAATGGATACATCTTGGTCATCTTCTATATTAAGAAGATTAAAATCCATAGGGAATGTGAATTTGTTCACTTTAACCAACACATCTTCAAGTTACCTTATTGAAAACTTTGTAAATCGATCAGCCAAAAAGAGAGACAGCAAAGTAGGAGAGATTTCTCCTCTATTCTACCTCTTGTAGATAAAGAGAGCCATAAATTGATACCTACACCAAAATCACATGAAATCACATGAAGCTTTTTCAAAGTAGACATCTTTAATATTGCAAGGTAAAGAAATGCTATTGAACCCACCTTGAGGAAGACATGTATTCCACTCTCCTTTAATAACTATTGAACCCACATGGGTTTATTTAAAAAAATAAAATGGTAAATAAATGCTCTCTAAATCATTTAATTCTTGGGGTGATTACTTTTACAAGATGACACTACATTCCTCGTTGAATTACATTTGAAGTCGTGAAAAAAGAATGACTGATGAATAATATGCTTTTATAGATTGAGGCGTGCTTTTGAATTTTCTTCATTGGAATATATGTTGGTTTCCTCAAGTTTCTATAAATCTCTCTCTTTTGGTGGCTTCCTTCTATGTTCCCTCTTCCTCTTGAAGTTATTGATTCAGTTCCTCATCTTGTGCGATAAACCACAATAACATGACTTGGTCCTTGGGAGTTGTTTCGATGTTGTTAGGCAACTACCAATTTTATCAAGACACGTAGGAAGTGTTATTTTCATCACGACCGCCTATCTTATTTTGACACGTGAAAGTGTTAAAATGACCATTTCTATAGTGTATTCTAACGGCCTAATCCAATTTCTCTTTGTTTTATTTAATTAAGTACAAATTTTCGTAATTATGGTGACTCCACTGGCAAGTAGCTACAGGAAAATTAAGTTTAGTTGGTAATCTATCCTCAGACCTTTATCCATCCTCTTTCACAAAAAATTGTACCGAAATTTGGCTCGTTTTCCTTCCTAAAACTCTGTTTCGTATACCGAAACTCTGACTATTTCACTTTCCGAAACTTTGTTTCGTATACCGGACCTTTGCCTGTTTCACCATATAACGAAACTCTCGTACACCAAAATCCTGTCTATTTCACTCTCTACTTCCTATATCGAGACAAAAGAGTGAAACTTTGCTTTGTTTTGCTTCTCAAAATTCTATTTTGCATACCAAAACTCTGTATGTTTCATTCCAAACATTTCTTGAAATTCTATTCCCTTCTTTTCTTTTCTTTTTCATCTTACTTTCCATCTCGATCTTTCAAACGGTCGACAAACAAAATCTGTCAACCGTTGAAAATTCAACTGAACGGGGTGAATTCCTGGCTCAGTTGGCAGCTACCATGGAAAATCTAAAACAATCACATGAGCAAATGATGCAAGATTTGATTCTGCTGAAAATTGCAAATGGAAAGAGGACTGCGAGTCCCAATCCATCCAATCAAAATAACAGCCCACATGCATCAGGAAGATAAGATTCAACTCATGCGTGTGCAACTAATGGGACTTCAAGTACATTCTTTTTTTAAGAAAAAAAAAAAAAACAGTTGCAAAACATACTCAGAGAAAAAGCTGAGAGAGTTAGTAAGGTTGTGGCAACTATAATTTTTCAACCTCCCTATCCTGCACACATCCTTTCAAATCCTTATCCTAAAGATCATGTGACTCCTGGATTCACTAAATTCAATGGAAAAAGGGCAATGCTACAGAGTACATTATTAGCTTTCTAAACTCTTTCGGAGTTTACACATTGACCATGAGTTAAGGTTAAAAGAATTCTCAAAATCTCTTACCGACTGAGTTTATTCATGACTTGTCAATCTCTTGGTTAGTAGTAGCCACACATGGGAAGAATTAGTAGTAATATTTTGTACTAAATTCTTCATAATAAAACCTAAGTTGAGTCTCATTGATCTCTCAAGTGAGACACAAAAAAGAAATGGATCACTTATAAATTATGTGAATTGATTCAAAAGAGCGGCGCTGGATTGCAAGGAAGTCATTTAGGAAACAAAATAAATCCAGTTTTGCACCAAAGGCATACAAGACAAATACAAGATTCACATTGAAAATCACACCATTCCAAACTTTGTAGAATTGATGGTGAAAGTTAAGAACATTGAGAAACAATGGAAAATCAGCATAAAACCATGCTTTTTAAAACAATAGCTTCCAAAAGGATAAAAGAAATGGTTTCTCTAATCGAGCATCATCAGCCAAATCAAAGAAATATGGCTATCCCTCCGGAAATACCTTTGACGCAAGAGGAAAGCTTGGCGCGGCGCTGGTGTGAGCAATGATAAATGATGGAGAATTACAGTTTCCTCCATTCAAAAGACCACCAATGCTTGAAGATATGAAAAATCCTAAATATTGTCTTTATGACAGAAGGATAGGTCATACTACTCAAGATTGCTACAAAGTTTGCCGAGCCTATCATGATAAAGCCAGAAAGGGTGAGATCATACATGGTAAAGGAATTGAAAATAACCCATTTCCAAATCATGGGAGAGTTCAATAAGAACTTACACCGGTTATTAGAGCCCAAGTAAGTCCTCTCTACCGGCGAACTTATAACTTGCCAAATATATATATATATATATTTATTATACCTCATACTTGGGAACTTTTATGTATTTCTTCCTTATTCTAATAAATAGTTGACTTCAACTTATTATTATTATTATTGGTCAAATTTTGCACCAATACAAAATTATGCGATATGCTCGTCATGTGATATATCAGAGCTATCGACAGGATGACTTTTCTAAAATAATATCATGTGATACATCCGAGCTATTGACAATACGACAAATATGCTAGAACTATCTACACGATGACTTTTCTCCAAAATAATAATCACGTGATATACAAGAGCTATTAATATAATAAGAATTATACGATAAGTCAAAGTTATCGACAATATGATTTCTCCAAAATAAAATTCATGCGATATACATAGCTATCAATATGACAAGAATCATACGATGAAACAGAACTATCAATAATATGATTTCTACAAAATAAAAATCACACAATATGTTAAAGTTATCAATATAACAAGAATCATATGATAAGACAGAGTTATCAATAATATGATTTCTCCAAAATAAAATCATGTGATATACCATAGTTATCAATACGATAAGAATTATATGATAAATCAGAGCTATCAAGAGTATGATTTCTTGAAAAATAATATCATACAATATTCCAAAGCTAGCAACAAATATGACAAGAGCATATGATAAGCATGAGTTATCCATAATATATGTATGCCTCTCTCTCTCCTTATATCTATATATATATAACTTACTTATATAAAGATTTCTTACCTAACTTAATTACCTAGAATATCTTAACACATTTGATTTCATGCATTAGGGGAATTATAATTATTTTGAAATTCATTAATTTTTATTCCTTGCACTTTATCAATGTGCTACTCTAAATATTGAAGATTCATATCAACTAGGCAGAATTAGCACCTCATTTCATTTGATAATTCATGCTTTATATGCCCTTAGTTGATTGTTTGATTTTCAAGATGTTTCGCATAACATTATAAAGAAAGCAAAAAAATGCTAATTTCAACATATATTTGTCAATCTAACAAAGTTTTACTAACATATTATAAAGAAAGCAAAAAAATGCTAATTTCAACATATATTTGTCAATCTATTTACTAACATATTATAAAGAAAACAAAAAAATGCTAATTTCAACATATATTTGTCAATCTAACAAAGTTTTACTAAAATATAAGTTTGGAAGAACGATTTTTGTCTTTTGTAGGAGTTATCTTAAGAAATCTCCATTTTCTTAGTTAGAAGTACTTTTCCTAGTTATGAATCTTCCCTCTGCATATATGGCAAGGTATAATTGGCACGCTCTTTTAAGAATATTCAAGAAAGTATATGCAAGGTATAATTGGCACGCTCTTTTAAGAATATTCAAAAAAGTGAACTCTAGCTCTAGCGAATGGTCACTCTCGTTATAGTTCATGACTATTCATTATAGTTTGAAGGACTTAATATATTGAGTAATTAATCTAAAATTAGATTAATTAACCCAAACACGCACTTTAGTTTTAATTATTTTTGTGCTTAATATAGCTAAGATAAGGGATAGTCTGAGTGTGGACACGAGTGTGTGCATGTAAATGAACTTATTAACCACGTCAAATGCTAACAAAATCTAAATGCAATTGAAGATGCAAATGAGATGAAAATGGTGATAGTATCAAGGATCTGTAATCAGCTTAAGGAAGAATGGTTAACCAAGAGTATATATATATGTGGATGAAAGTAACATTGACGAGAAATAGATGGTAGTGGTAATGACGCTAATGATGATTAAAGAAGAAATATGGGACCAAATGACTTCGATGAGACCGAAGCTAAGGGAAAGAGGAGATCTAGTGCTTTGGATAGAGAAAGAGCAAGACAGAGAGAGAAACGGAAATAGGAGGTTTAATGCTTTGCATAGAGAAAGACAAAAGAGAGGGAGCGAAATAGGAGGTTTAATGTGAGTTATATATATATATATATATATATATATATATATATAGAGAGAGAGAGAGAGAGAGAGAGAGAGAGAGAGAGAGAGAGAAGGCTAAGCAAATTGAGCATAAAGAAAATGTATTATGGAGCAAAGTGAATTGCTTAAGTTGTTTACAAATGAGACCCAACCCTATTATTTATAGGCCAAGAGGGTGGTTATAGAATTAGTTACAATGGGGTTAAATAAAACTCTTGTTAGCTCGTTGTATAGTTATTACAATGATATGTCAAGAACTAATTCGTTAGAAGTCCTTATTGTGACGTGTCAGCTGTAATTGGAGGAACCATTTCCTTCCAAGCTAAGGAATTTCTAGTATATTCTAGAATATGTGAAGGTATAAAGCCTTGATTAGAATTCTTCACTTGCTTGGCAAGAGGCGGAGGTGTTGAGTTGTAATTGGAGAACTCCACTTTATAGGTTAAGGAAAAGAGATATGTCAATGTTTTAAGTTTTAACCAATGAGGTCTTATTGCCAAGTAGATTGGAACTTGCTAAGTCAGGGTGCCATATGGCTGCATTTATTATTTGTCTCTAATTACTTTAAAATTATGGTTTATAAGTTTAAAACTTGAAAAAGTTTCTAAAAGTTTTTTTTTTTAAATCCAATTCACCCTTGATTGGGTAGAATATCTTGAGATAACAACATGTAGTTTACAGGCACTAAGTCTATCTATGCAAATATTAGGTTTCAGATTATTTATTGTTTTATTTATTTTATTAAGAGTAGGTATTTGACCTTAAAGCTTAATATTAAAGTGAATGTGATTATTAATTAGGCTAAGTCTATGGCAAGATTTGGTTTTGGATTTTTTTTCTTCTTACGCTGTTTACAGTCCTCAATAAGCAAATAGTTATAGACATCCATAGGATAAACTTTTTTTTCTCTTTGGGAGAATTATACAGAGAATACCAAAACACTACAATATCATTACTACATGTTCCAAAAGTATTAAATTTTCGAATTTATTTGGTTTTGGGAACTTTAAAGATAAGTAACACGCATGGTAATAAACATCTATTAAATTCATATCATAAAATAAATTATAAACATAAAGATTTTGCATGCATATCTGGTAAATAACATCCAACGACTTACCACTCATATAAAAATACGTAGATTTAAACTATAGTAAGTAAAATCTAACAGTTTACCACACAAAAGATTAAAAAAAAAAAAAAAAAGATGTAGATTTAGAATTAGCATTATCATTTTATTAGTTTAATATTATTTTATTTATTATCACTTACGCTCACGTGCATGTCATTGATTTGGCTTCCAAGTCTCATCTCTCACAACTACATGTATATACACTCTCGTACATCTACATATATGTACTTGTACTATTATTATTATTATTTATATCACATATTGTATATCATAGTGATTTTTGGACATCAAACCACTCTTCACAAATTTTGTGCTTGACTTGTAACATAAGTTTGAAATATTATACTTTCTAATATATATATATAGGCACCAATCTAGTAGGTATTTTTTTTTTTTTATCTATGTATAGGTATCAATTTGTCCAATGAAAATTTAGTATGCATATATATTTATTGTAAAAAGTAAAAGAGAGAAAGAGCATTAATGATGCACGTCTTTTCATGCACTTCATTATAGTCATTGGATCACTATTAGATGGTGATCCAACGGCTAAAAAAAAAATACCTATAATTACTTTGAATTGCTGTTTTAAGCGCAATCGATTATTCTGTTTCTCTTTTTCTATTAAGTAATTTGTATTACTACTTTAAGTATGATTGATTACTTTATTTCCCTTTTTTAATTATTGTGCTAATTTATTTAGTGATCTGTGTTGTTTTCTCTCGCAACCGGTCACGTTGCTTTGTTAAAATTCTGTAATTTAAATTTAGTTATTTAATATATTGCCATTTTTCGATGATATGGCTGGTCCTATTGACTTGGATTTATAATCTCTCTAATCTAACTCAAACTAGTATTATGATCGGTCAATCTGCCTCTATCAGTTTCTAACTCTTTAAATTTCTCACTTATAATGTCTTTTATTATATTGTTATAATAAGTGAGTCATCCCTATAATCGCCCATCACATTAAGGCACGTGGAACGTATTATTTTTTATTGCAACTGCATATTTTACTTTCATAAATGGAGAGTGTTGTGATGGCTCTTCTTCTCATGTACACTAAGTGAGTCATTTTTAAAACTACTAATCTTGTCAAGACACATAGGAAGAGTTGATTTTTTGCGACTACCTATCCTATTTTGACACACTTAAGTGTTGCGACGACCCTTTTTGTTGTACATTCTAACGACCTAATTCAATTTCTCTATAATTTATTTTAATTAAGTACAAGTCTTTATAATTAATTAAGAGAACAAGTTTTTGACCCCAAATATTGGCCTATTTGCATCTCAGGCTTATACATTTAGGATGTTTCGTTTTAGAGGATGACTTCATTTTCAGTCATGAATTGTGCAAACATATCCTCTAAAGATGGCTTATTTTCTTGAATTAGCAGTTGAGGAAAACCATGTGAAAACATAGACCTAGTTTTAAGGAAGATGAAAGCCCTTTGTTACTCTAAGAAATGTTAGGATAATTCTTCCAACTCGATTATAGAAATTTAGCTAGCAACAAATTAGACGGATTTGAAGTTGTTAGGATATCCTTCTCTAGGATGATTATCACTACACAACTTATAAATAAAAAATATATTTTGAATGGCATGAAGACAAAAAAAAATCTTAGACAAAGCAGTCATTTGTGCAATCAAGGTTGCTATTTCATGAACAATAATGGTGATCTTCCTAGGCGTCATTCTCTTTGAAAGCTATTGATAGTTGTTGGAGGACATTTCCTCAGGTAAATCATATGCCTCATCGACACATTTTCTCACTTGCCACGACATTAATGGTGTTTCTTGTGGAACTAACTAACATATTGTAAATTTTATACTTGAAGCCATTTTGGTTTCCTATAGTATGGACACTTTCAAAGCGAACATTTGTACCTCTCTTAAGTCTCATAAAGCGATCTGGGGTCAAATTTCATAAAAGAAGTGACGTCATTCTCCATCTTCTCTATTTTGACTAGTGGAAAAGATTTTACTAAGAAGTTTTAAGCTAGATACTCCATGTGGTAATGGAGCTAGATAGTAGAGAGCTTAGCCATAACTTTGCCTACTCCTGAAGTGATAAAGGAAACAGTCTAGGTCAAATTGCATCGTTGCTCTATTGTGCTTAAAATTATCATAAATCTCAAAAGAGTTTACAATATGGGTATTTGGATCATCATTAGGAGAATCACCAAACTAAACTGAAGTTTGAATCATTCAGAATATAGCCGGTGTGATTTCAAAGCTGTTAGCTTGAATGGATATTCTTCTAATGCTAGAATCAATCCTATTAAGAAGTGGGAATGACATAGTATCTCCAAAACCTTAGTTCACCCCTATTTTATTGCTTCTGGTTGGCCATAATTAAATGACCAGGTAAAAGCTTTTCTCTTTTCTTTTTGATGTCTCCAAAGAGTCCTTTCAATTTCTGCATAAAGAGAAGTAAGTTTCAAGCTTTTCACCCATCATATACAATAGTTGAAAGATACCTAAAACCGAAAACAAAAAAATTGAACTAAATTTCAATTAATTATTTATAAAAAAATTAAATAAATATTAATATTAACAAGAAGTTGTAGCTCAATCTCTGACAACAGCACCAAAAACTTAGTTTACTCTAATTTGGGATATGTGTGATGTAGAAAATTAAAATTTACAAACTAGTGCATAGAAAGGCACATGATCATAACCAGTAAAACGGGTAAGATTTATCATTCCTACGAGAATTGTATAATAAACTATGCTAAGTACTAAAATTGATTCAATATCAATATTATCCAAATAACCATAAATAAATTCAAAATTTGCGGAAAGAAAAAAAAAATGAAACAAGAGTGTAAAACCAAAACAAAATCAAATCAAAGTAGTTTAAGTAAGAGGGAAAAAAAAATCTTGATTGCAAGTTCTCCCAATCTTTCACTTCTATTTTCATACCCCTCTTTAATTAATTTTACAAAACTAATTTGTTAAGTAAGTGTTCTCTTATCAATGGTGCATCGGGGTAAATAACTAGAATTAGTGGTAGGAACACTACATGTTTGTGCAACAGAACCAATAGAGATACCATATCAAGGGTTGGCCTTTAGAAGTTAAAGAAGGTGATCCATCTGCTCATTGCTAAGAAAAGTGGTCTTAGCTTCATTGGGCTGTAGGTGTTGCAAGGCTACTTATGTCTCGTTGTTTGCTATTTTTCTAATTTGTTGGTTTTCCGTGGAGTTTCCAGTAAGTTTTCCGCTTGTTACAATTACCACATTATCCTCGAGGCTTTTCATCGAACCTCCTCTAGTTAAATCCTCGACTTACAGCGTGTGCAGAAGTATTGGCAGCTACAGGAGTCGAGTTTTCTATTGGACCAGCAACAGCTTTCGTACCTAGCATTACACCTCTGTGACTCTCTTTTCTCCTAACTTCAGATAAAACTTCTCTAATTGGAGGAAGTGTTTATCTCCCATTGATCCCTTGCATAACTTCATCAATCCCTACATTCAGACTAAGAAAAGAATTTAATAATCCTTATGATGTCCACCATCATCTTGTAATGGTTAAGATCATTATGACTCTCCCATTCATAGTCATTGAATAGATCAAGGTCTTGCCAAAGCACTTAGTTACATTGTCCTCTCCTCTCCTTTCGGAACAATACCGATTGTCAACTATAATTCATAAATATGAGATTGATTTACCTTGGCAGAATATATTTCATTCATATTATCCCAAAGTTCTTTAACAGTGGGATAACACATGTAATTGGCATTAATTTATTCATCCATGGAGTTCACGGACCATGCATAACCATAGAATTCAAAGCATCACATATAGCGTAAGAGGGTCCAGATTTTTCAAGGGCAACAATCTCATCTGTCAAATAGCTTATCTTCCTTCCTTTCGGATATACATTCGGATTGATTGATGATATGCTCATATTTTTACATTATTTACTGTTGAGCTGGTCGTCTAATCAGTTAGTTATAATTAGTTTGGTTTCAGTTACAGAGTTAGTTATTAGGCTTCTAATTATAGGAGTTAGTTATGTACACGTGTACTAATGGGAATGAGTATATAAAATAGCTCTATAACTATGGAGTAGCGAACTAAGGAATTGTGAGCTTTTAGTTGTAAGAGTCAAGAAAGAAAACGTTCTGTTCTAAAAGTTTCTTTGAGTCCTTGTAGGGAAGGGTGTAAAGGGGTCTGGGTAGAGTATCTTTGAGTCCTTGTAGGGAAGGGTGTAAAGGGGTCTGGGTAGAGTATTTGAGAGAGTCTTGATTCGAAGCTAGTTATGTAAAGTTTGTACTGAAACTTGAGTATAGTAGATTGATAGTACCTGAGGCAAACTGGATGTAGATCTCCATATTGGAGATTGAACTAGTATAAATCTGGTGTGCTTTGTTGCTCTATTTTTGGTGTTCGTTTTTTGGTCTTTGAAGCTTTAATCATCACAAAGTGGTACTAGAGCCAGGTTTTGGGTCCGATCGAAGAAGGCAAGTTCTAGGTTCGATCAGAGGTGTTATTCGGATTTAACCAGAGGTGATAGCTGCAACATTTTAGTTCTGCATCAAAGGTATTTGACAAAAGGTTTCATTGATCTTGAATGATTCTTGAACAAAGAATGGGCAGTTTGAAATTTGAATTGGGTCCCTTTAATGGTTCTGGAGACTTTAGCTCATGGTGGAAGAAGATGAAAAGCAATGTTGGTTCAAAATAAATTACAAAAAGCTTTGGAGGATCCTGCTACTCTTCCTGCAACAATGTCAGATTCCTAGAAACTTGAGCTTCAAGAAGGTGCCTACTCTATTATTGTTTTGTATCTAGCTGATACAGCATTTAAAGCCTAGAATAATCTCGATTAGCTATATCTAACCAAGTCCTTGACAAATAGGATATTGCTGAAAGAAAATTTTTTTGGGTTTAAGATGGATCCTACCAAGAACTTAGAGCAAAATCTTGATGATTTCAAAAAAAAAAAAAAGAAAAAAAACTATTACCTTAGGTTCAATTGATGACGAGAAAATTGGAGAAGAGAGTCATGCTCTTATTTTGCTACACTTATTACATGGTTCTTATAAATAGATAAAAGCAGCTATTAAGTTTGGTAGACAAACTATCACCCTTGATGAAGTCACCTCAATACATCGGTATTGGGAATTAGAGATGAAATCAGATGTCAAGAGTACTACTAATAGGGACAATTTGAATGTAGAAGGCAAGTCAAAAGAAATAAATCCAAGAGGAAAGTCTAAATTCCGGTCCAAGTCGAAGAATGGGGCAAAAGTATTCAAGTGTTGTCACTGTCATGAAGAAGGGCAAACTATCCAAAAAGGTTGAATAAGAATAGAAAAAAAGATGAGAAGAATGGTAAAGCTACTGTTATGGATGAAGTTTATGAGAGTGCAGATATACTTCTTGTTGCAACTAAACACAGAGAAAGATACTAGATTTTAGATTCAGGATGTTCATTCCATATGATACCAAACAGGAATTAGTTTGAGGAATTCAAACAAGTTGATGCTAGATAGGTTTTGTTAGGTAATAACAAACTATGTAAAATTCTGGGTATTGGAAATATCATAATAAAAATGCATGATGGTATTGAAAGAGTTCTAACCAATGTTAGATATATCCAATAATTGAAAAGGAATCTAGTGTCCTTAGGGAACTTTAGATACCGATGGTTACTCTTACAAGGCAGAAAGCGGAGTACTCAAAGTATTAAGAGGTTGTATGATAGTAATGAAAGGTATCAAAGATAATTGTATCTATATACTTCAGGAAAGTATAATAATAGGATCAGTAGCAATAGTTTCCACGAACTACTTGACATCTACACAAATCTAGCACTTGAGATTAGGGCAAGTATGTGAGAGAGGATTGCATGAGCTTGAAAAATAGAACTTACTGAAAGGAGACAAACTAGAGAAGCTACATTGAGTATTACATTTTTGGCATAGCTTCCAAGTTGAAGTCTACAAGAGTTACTCATACAACTTCAGGAATATTCAATTATGTGCATTCAGATCTTTAGGGTTCCTCAAGGCATCCAACCTTAGCTAGTGATGGATATTACATTTCCATTATAGGGGATTTTTCAAGAAAGGTATCAGTGTATATCTTGAAGACAAAAGAAGGGGCATTTAGGAAATTTAAAGATTGGAAGAAACTAGTTGAAGTACAAACTGGTAGAGTTAAGAAGTTGAGAACATAAAATAGATGAGAGTTTCTTAAAGAAGAATTTAAAGAATACTGTAAGAACTAGGGTATTATGAAGCATTATACAGTAAGAGATACCCCTCAGCAAAATAAACTTGCTGAGAGGATAAATAGAACTCTTTTAGAGAGTTAAATGTATGTTGTCTTGTGCTAACTTGCCCAAGAAATTTTGGGGTGAAGCTGTCAATACTACAGCTTACCTTATTAATAGATGTCCCTCAGATGCAATTTATTTTAAGACTCCCAAAGAGATATGGATAGCGGCACCTCCAAAATATGATCATTTAAGCATATTTGGTTGTGTTGCATATGCACATAAAAAACAAGGCAAATTAGATCCGAGAGTAAGACAGTGCATGTTTGTAAGTTTATCCTAATAGAATGAAAGGGTACAAACTGTGGTATTCAGATGAGGGTGTTTCTAAAAGTTTCATAAACAAAGATGTAGTATTCAAAGAATCTGAAATATACATGCCAAGAGAAAATACAGTTGATAAATCGGCTAGTAAGAAGACTATTCAACTTAAGGTGGAGCTTCGAGATCAAGTGGCAGATAGAATTGATGTTAATAATGGTGGTCAAGAAGAGGAGCAGCTTGAGGAATTTATTGATTAACAAGAACATAATCAAGACTATCAACTTGCCAGGGATAGAGTCAGAAGGCAAATAAGACCTCCATACAGGTATGGATATGCTGATCTTATTTCTTATGCCTTTACAGTAGCAAAAGAAATGGATAATGATGAACCTTTATCTTATAAAGAATTTGTAGTTGATAAAAATAGTAAGAAGTGGTTGGAGGCAATACATAAAGAAATGAAAAGTTTGAATAAAAATCAAACTTAGGTTCTTGTTGAAAAATCAGAGAATAAAAGACTTATAGGTTGTAAATGGATATATAAGAAAAAGGAAGGTATACCTGGAGTAGAAAAAGAGAGATATAAGGCAATATTAGTTGTCAAAGAGTTTACTCAAAGAGGAGGTGTATATTTTAATAAAATTTATTCCCATTTTATTAGACACACATCCATAAGAGCTTTGCTGGCAATTGTTATTGAATTCAACATGGAATTAGAACAACTGGATGTCAAGACTGCTTTTTTATATGGTAATCTTTGAGGAAGAAATCTTTATGGTGCAGCCTGAGGGATTTATAGTTGAAGGAAAAGAAAATATGGTGAATTTACTCAAAAAGACTTTATATGAACTGAAGCAAGCTCCTAGATAATGGAATTTCAAGTTTGATCAGGTTATGACGAAGTCTAGTTTCACTAGAAGCTCATATAATGCTTGTGTTTACTTCAAATGGGTAGATAGTCGTGTGGGAATATTCTTACTCTTGTATATTGATGACATGTTAATTGTATCAACAAACAAGATAGAAATTCAAGACTTAAAGACAAAGTTGAGTACGGAATTTGAAATGGAGGATTTAGGAGAAGCTAAGAAAATTTTAGGCATGGAGCTAGATAGAGACAGATCTACAAAGAAAATATTTGTGTCTCCAGCCAAATATACAGAAAAGGTACTGAGAAAATTTTCAATGTTTCCTGCAAAAGAAGTAACTACTCCTCTAACACAACACTTCAAGCTTCCAGCTTAATTGTCACATTCTACAGATGAAGAAATGAGAGATATAGAAAAGGTTCTATATGCTAGTGTAATAGAAAGTTTAATGTACTTAATGGTATGCACTAGACTAGATTTAGCTTATTTAGTATGTATAGTCAGCAGGTATATGGCCGGGTCATCTTCACTGGAAAGCTGTCGAATGGGTGTTAAGGTACATTAAAAGAGGAAAGGATTATGGTCTAATTTTTAGGATTATAAGGAGATCAAAAAGTGAGTTGCAAGGGTTCTATGATTCAGATTACTCAGGAGATTTTGGATAAGAGAAGGTCACTTGTTTCATTGTGTGGAAGTACTGTCAGTTGGAAGGCTTTTCTACAGTCAGTTGTAGCACTTTCAATAACTGAAGCTGAGTATATGGCCATCACAGAAGCAACTAGGGAGGCTTTATGGTTACAACATCTAGTTAAGGAATTTGGTTTGAAGCAAGATCAGGTTATTCTCTGGTGTGACAGTCATAGTGCTATTTGTTTGAAAAAAAATCAGATATTTCATGAGAAAACTAAGCATATTGATGTTCAATTTCACTTGGTTAGAGATATAATTTCTGCATGGAAAGTGAGAGTAGAAAAGGTACATACAGTTGATAATCTTGCTGATATAATCACTAAGCCAATGACTATGATTAAGTTTAAGAAGTGTCTGAATTAAATTGGTGTTGTTAGCTACACTCCTAGGCAATGAAGAAGGAGGTGCTGATGGTGTTACGTCAAGACACAAAAGTGAACTACTGATCTAAAGACCAAGGTGGAGATTTGTTGAGGCTGGTTGTTTAATCAGTTAGTTATAATTTGTTGGGTTTTAGTTACAGAGTTAGTTGTTAGGCTACTGATTATAAGAATTAGTTTTGTACACGCATATTGATGGGAATGAGTGCATAAAATTGTGAGCTTTTAGTTGAAGGAGTCAAGAAAGAAAATATTCTAGTCTGAAGGTTTCTTTGAGTCCTTGTGAGGAAGGTGTAAATGGGTCTAGGCAGAGTGTTTGAGAGAGTCTTGATTCGAAGCTAGTTTTGTAAACTTTGTACTTAAACTTGAAACTTGAGTATAGCGGATTGATAGTGCATGAGGCAAATTGGATGTAGATATCCAAATTAGAGATTAAACCAGTATAAATCTGGTGTGCTTTGTTGCTCGGTTTTTGGTCTTTGAAGCTTTAATCATCACTTTTACATACTATTCCAACTTAATTTTATGCTTTACTATTATTTTTTTAGGAGCCTTCATCTAAATTTGTGTTATTTTGTTGAAATGATCAGATTATGAGGTTAGATAGAAAGGAGAGCCTAAAAGCGGCGATTTTCTAAAACATAATTAGGAAGAGGATGAGAGAGCCTTTAAGCGGCGATTTTCTAAAACATAATTAGGAAGAGGATGAGAGACTAAGATCAATGACCAGCTCAAGTGTTATGTGTTGGGCCCGTGAGAAGTTGTGAAGTTGAGGCCCAAATATTTCAAAGGACCAGCGTGGTGCAAATTTATTAAAGCGAAGAAAATAGTATCCAAATTATCGGGACTCTTTACTTAAAGGACTCCTTTATTGGTCGGCTGCTAAGTTAACACGAGACCTATATATATATATATATATATATATATATATATATATAAAAGAGAGGAGCGAGAGATCGATTCAGAAGAGAGGGTAGCAACAAGTGGAGAGAGCAAACAGAAACTCTGGAGCGAGAAGAACGGCTGCAGCAATCAAAGGCCTAAGCGAAGAAAATTTTAGAGCAGTTTTCCTTTCTCTTTTAAATTTTCTGTTTGAATATTATGACTATGTTTATGATTTTTCCCAGTTTAGTGATAAATTGATTTTCTTTTTTAATAGCTACAATGTAGCCTAATTATGATAATTTAAATTGTTCTTTTGATATAGTTTCTTTTTATCAGCATCTTTTAATCTATTCTTAATACTTTTATTTAAATAGCCACTAAATAGATTATTTGTTAATTATAATGAAACTTGAAAAAGATTTATATGTCTAGTTTATTGAGTTGAAAACCACAAGTTGTATGTGAAATAGGAATATACTTACATGATTTATGTAGTCTATATGAGTTTTTATAGATCATAATGAATTCTTAATTAGTTTAATTCACATAAAAATTTAATGAGTTAATAATTAAGGTATTTTTATTTGAACTAAGAAGAAGATAGTGAATAAATTAGAAATTTTCGATTATCAACTAAAAAAATTACTTTAAATTACTGAGATAACCAATTTAAAATAGATTAGTTACAATGAAATAAGAAATTCTAGATACTAGAATTTCTCTCTTTGCTTTGCTCTTTATTTTATTTTAGTTTTTGTTTGATTTTATTTTATTTTCATATTTAATTTCATTAATTGATTTGTTCAAATAAAGTTAGAGTGAGCAAAACTTTGATAATTAGTCAATCATTAGCTACGGAAGTATATACGGTACTTACTATTATAATTTACCTGTTACGATTTTGTTCGTTTGCAAATTACACTACAATTGAGACCACCGTAAAACATTTACCCTCATTAAGTCGGATATTGGTGATTTGGATAGAATGGGAATTTGCTATTTTAATTTGAACAAGATTGGTAGTGGCCTTAGAGAAAGGATGGACGTCTCAAAGGTTACGTTTGACATGATGTTTGGTTAGGGCAGAGAAGAAGCATGTGTAGGACAAAAAATAGAGGGCTGGATTTTCTAGGGAGGACTCGTCTCTGATGCCATACAAACACTACACAGAGAGTCAAAGTCATATGATTCTCATTCAGATTGAAAGGAATTATATAGCCAAGGTATTTTCAAAATTTATAGAGAAAGGGAAACGACAAAAATGGATATAACAACAAATGAAGATAGCTTGATTTCTAGGGATATAAATACTATATATACACATATTCACATTTAATAGTTCATATAGTTTCGGCTACTTAGGTTCGATTTAATTATCAGAACTTTCCAACAGTGACCAATAATGAATTATTAATTTCTGTTAACTATTATAAAAATACATATTGCTTTAATGTCCAAGGCTTAAATTAGTACTCAAGAGAATATCTTTTCAAATTTTTATATAAAAGGAGCAGATTTCACATATGTCAAATATGTTTCCAACTATTTGTAATATTACAACTTCAAAAGATATAGGTTCTTTGTATTTGTCGATTGCACCTATGTAAATCAAAAGATGTAATATAACAAACGTGAGTTCATAATTTACAAAGTTAAGATCAATCAATATATCATCATCAATCGGTGAATGTGAATTCTTTATTTTCTAATAGAGCGTCTTAGATAATTTTTTTTCAACTTTGGTCTAGTCCTACATAATATCTATTATAATAGATCTTAGTGTATCTATACTTAGAGTTCGGATAAACTGTATTATTCTTAATAGAGATTGATTGCGATAATAACTTAATTAAATAAATAAACCAACTTTATTTAATAATTATGAACTATTTTACATTAGGGCACTTCTCCAACAGGTATATTTTTTTCTAACCAATCATAAGTATTGTTTTCCTTAAGATTAGCAATTTGTGACATAACACAATAATACGATTTAAAATTCGCATAAAATTAGTAGGTCTGAATTAGCCTTAAACAGATTCGAGTAAAAGTCAGGTTGAACCTACAAACCTATTTATTAAATAGGTCAGGTTTAGATTGACCCACCAATCCAAAACTAACCTGCCTGGATCAACTCATTTATGACTTATATAATACTTATTTAAAAATTATAATATTCTTATTATGTATATTTGTATTTGTTTTTAACACATGTATATTTGTATTTTTCAGATTTTATTATGCATATATATGTTGAGATTTTATGTAGTTTCTATTTGTTTTTGGTAAATATTTGTGTCTTAAAGTCACATAATATGTATGAATTTATGCTAAATGTATTTAAGAAATTATATTTTAGCTAATTTAGAATAAAAAAATTAATGACTCATATTGGATTAATTTGAGCCAAATGTAAACTATTTGAATAAACAAGTTATGCATGTTGTATCGGGTCAACCTGTTTATAAATGGGTCAGATTCGAATTAGAATTTTTGACACTATTATTAAATGGCTGGGATTTAGGTTAAGGTATATGTTATTATACATCTACATTGATACGATACAAACACGACCTACTGAAATGAATTTGCATCCCTAGTTTTGCTACATTAAAAATGGTTTATAGAAATATGATCAAAATTTGGGTCCAATTTAAGTAAATATCACTTTGTCAAATGTATAACAAAATGTCCAATATATATGTTTATATAATAAGTATAAAATTTTTTATGCCCAGTAAATTTTAGTATAATAACTGAAATTATTAGATAAATATATCTATCAAATATAAATATATATTTATATATATATAGACATTTGGCTATAAAATTTAAAAAGTAGATATCTATTTAATCAAATTTAAAATATTAATCATCCACTTAAATTTTTCAATTAAAATTTGTCATGCACGTTTTTTATAGTAAAAGATAGATTTGACACATTCTATTAATTTGGCTGAAAAGCCCAAAAATCTGGGCTTGATTTAGAAAAATATCAATTTTAAAATTTTTTTTAGAGAAGTAATATTTTATCAAATATTTAGAAAAATACTATTTTTTTAGTTTTCTTCAAAATTATTATTTTTTAATATTATTAAAAATAACCAATTAAGTTATTTGGAATAACAAATCTAGTTATTTAAAGAAACTAGTTAAGTTACTTTAGATAACTTACGTAACTTAATTAATTACTTCAGATACCTCATTAATTAATAAAAAATTGTATTATTCTAAATACTCATAATAATGATATTTCTTAATTAGAATTAAGAATTTTCTAAATAATTTCAAATTTGGAATTTTTTAATTTTTTTAAAAAATTACATAAAAAAAATAAAATTTCCTCATTATTTTTGGCACAGGTTTGAAAATGACATGTAAGTTACTTTAAACTAGCATATGGGCTAGCTATTAGCTTGTAGGAGAAAGGGCCCATAATTAAGGCTCATTAAAAACGTGCAAATCGTGTTGCAGGGTTCGATTGTCAGATAAAGACAACATCTATACTAAATTGACGGTGACTAACACAGAGTACAATCGCACATACTAATCCATTAAAGTAGTGTGAAAAAGCATTAACTTATCCCAACCATTCAATTTGGAAAGAAATTAAGCTGTACTAATCCATGGATAGAAATAGTTGAAAAAGAACCAAGGAGAATTAAAAACAATGCGTAGAAAAACCTAATCTTCTATCATATTTTTCTAATTCTTATCTAAATTCAAGAATATGAAAGTATTTTTTCTTTTCTCATTTTATTTGTTTTATATTACGGATTAGTAAACATATTAATACGATACTTAAAATAAAAGTTTTGCAGTCAAAACTCTAATACTTTGAAAAAAATTAGAAAAAATATCACATTTTATCAATATCAAATAAAAAAAAAGTTTTAATCAAATTTCACCAACCAATATATAATTAAAATTAGCATTTAAATTATATAATAAGAACATATTTTTTTTCACCTTTTAAAATCAAATAACATAAATTAGAGAAAGAATCTTTGTGTCTTTGAAGACTGATATATACCATTAGATTCTTGAAAGTTAACAAGTTATTCATTAGTTTATATGGTTGTCTTCTAGTTATCAGTAGATCTCAATTGATAGTCTTAAAAGTAAAGATGTGTTTTTCAAAGATTTAAAACTCTAATTTTGAACATATACATGAATTTGATGAGATTTAATAGAAAATACAAATAAAATATTATTTATTTCTACGCAATTTTATTAAGAAAAATAATAATCATTTAGTCCCGCTTAAAAAAAATTAGAAAAAAAAATTATTGGCTAAACAAAATTAATGGGTAAAGTCCCTCAAAAGAAAATTAATAAGTAAAGTTGATTTATGTACAAATCCAACTAAAATAACTCTTCAAAACTCGACCTCAAACTCCTATAAAACAAAAACTCAATCTTCAAAACTCGAGTAGGACTATTTAAAAAATTGGAGCTCTGCGATTTGAGGATGAAATCCTATTTAGTATTTAATTATTAGTTTTTTAATAATAAAAATGACAAATAAAATCTTAGTGATAGGTCATTTCTTAAAATCACCCATTCAAGTG
This sequence comes from Parasponia andersonii, assembly GCA_002914805.1. Classification (NCBI taxonomy): domain Eukaryota; kingdom Viridiplantae; phylum Streptophyta; class Magnoliopsida; order Rosales; family Cannabaceae; genus Trema; species Trema andersonii. The sequence continues at coordinate 908,083 of JXTB01000016.1, forward strand.
AATTTTCTAAGAAATATTTAATTATTAGTCATAAGACTAATTACTGCATATTTTCCTTAATTATTAGTCACAAGACTAGTCATAATAACCGCATATTTTCCCAATGTGCAGAGTCGAGTATCCGAGCTATTTTGATCATTAATTAAAACCTCCGTACTTGCTATTTTTATTTAATTTAGAATTCCTACTCGATAACCCTATAGAATATGGCCCAGCAACCCATCTAGAGCTATACTTATTAACTTATTTCTGACTACTAAAACTGCCAAAAGTAGAAAATAAATTAGAACGAAATCCTAATAATGTCAAAAAGTAGATAAGAAAGCAGCATCAAGTTCAGATATATAGCTAACTATGTAATCAAAATATAAAATACGGCTAACAACACCTTTCACAATCAGCTTGCCTTTTGAAGAAAAAAGAAAACATAAAACTAACATGAAAATAAACCAAACAGACAAATATACAGAATTCGGCTGGACGCATGAACTCATAATAGTCAAACAAGAATAACAAACATATGGTCCAATATTTAATAGTTAAACTTTCATCATACGTAACCACCAAGCAAAGAATATAATGTCCTTTCTTTTCCTAACAATAAAAAGAATATTGTGTGTCCTTTCATTTAAAAAAAAAAAGAAAAGAATAAAATGCGTGTTTATAATTAAAGTTGAGACACGTTCACTAGAAGCTTGAATAGATTTTATGGTTGGAAAAAGAAATTAAACGCGAGAAAAATTTACCTATATATGCTTGTTTAGCATATATGGACAAAAATAATTAGAAGCAAAGGAACATGTTATAATTTGATTTATTGTTTATTGAAAATTTAAAAAATCCGGTATAAATTATTTATATTTGCACCTTAAAAGATCATCAAATTTATAAATACCTGTATAAAATGATAATTTTTGAAAGATGAGTGTATAAAATTATGTTGGATAATTAAACTTCCATATTTACTTCAAAAAATATTATATTGTCATCAAATTAATTTGAATGTCGTAAATATATATACTATTAGTAGAAAATAGATTAAATACGGAGTACTACAAGATAAAACAACCGTATATGATAAATAATTATGTTGCATATAAATAAAATTGAAGTTGAAAGCTAAAAACAAATAGACTAATGAAAATGAAATCACTATAACAAAAGAGAAATAGAGCCCTGACATTTAAAGTAAAAAGTTACTGCTTTAGATCTAAAATGACCACTTTGTTGTGTTATAGAGTCACCCTTTTAAATTTATTGGCATAGATATCTATAACGATGACACTTTATGTCACTATATTTAATTGTTTTAAAGTTTTTTTAAAAATATATACATATTATTTTTTAAAAATATATATTTTAAATTAGTTTTAAAATGAGAAATTTAAAATAAATTAAAATTTAAAATGATTGAATTAATATAGATATTAATAATTAATATAATTAAATTTAAAATATATTAATGACATTAATTAATATTAAAAATAATTACAATAAGAGTTGTCTAAAATTAAAATAAGTATATACAATAAGTAATTAAGTACTTATAATAATCATAAACAAAATACAATAAAATTATATAAACACATATATAATAACCATAAATTATGATTTTTTTAAAATTAAAAAACTAATTTTTAACATAACAAATTATCAAAAAATAAAAAATAAAAAACAAAAATAAAAACTAATCGAACTGATTAGGGTGGCTGGCAACGGTGGATGAGGGTGGATGGCGATGATTGTTGTTAGCAATGGTGGTATCTAGGCCAAAAAAAAACTAAAATTGAAAAAAAAAATCAAGAAAAAGAAAGAGAGATAGATAAAAAGATAAAAAATATAACTTATAGAGAGATGAAAATGAATTTATAGTGAGAAGGAGACGTAATGCTTGTAAGAAGGAGGTTGAGATTTTGAGAGAGGAAAATTAGAAAGAGAGAGAAAGAATGACTATACAGAATGAAAGAGAATATGAGATAGAAAAGAAGGAAAAGAAGTAGTTTTTGGGTTGAATAAAATATAGATCTAAAATGGCGATTATAAACTCAATGTTGCCACTTTAAATAGAACATCTCGTTTTATTTATGTTTACAAAATTTATGATGGTTATTTTGCCTGTCTAAAATTTCACAAAAAAAGTTAAGAGGGTTAAAATTAATTTAAAATATTAATTTCATTAATTTTTCATAATTGATTTTACAATTATTTTTTTTAAAAAAAAAATATAAGGTCTAAACGGTGATAGTAGTTGCTTCTTCAGAGTAAATATTTTCTGGCATCATATAATTTTTTTTTTGAAAAATAATGGCGCCAATAAATAATGAAAATTTTAAACTAAAAAACCTAAAATGAGGACAAAAGTCACCACTTTAGGTTTTTTTGTTTAAAGCGGCAATAATAAATATTTTCATTTCCGATTCTCTTAGCACCATTTAATTTTTTTGGAAAATAGTAATGACAATAAATAATGAAAATGTTTAACAGGAAAACCTAAAGCGGAGACGAAAGTCGCCACTTTAGGTTTCAATTTAAAGTGGCAACTATAGTCACTCCTTTAGAGTAAATATTTTTGCCCCCAATTCTCTTGGTGCCATTCCATATTTTTGGACAATAGTGGCGCCAATAAATAATGAAAATTTTAAATAGAAAAACTTAAAACGGAGACAAAAGTCACTGTTTTAAATTGAAAAGCTTAAAGCGAGAACAAAACTCGCCTCTTTTAACTGAAAAACCAAAAATAGAGACAAAATTCACCGTTTTAAATTAAAAACCCTAAAACGGGGACAAATGTCGCCACTTTAGAGTTTTTCAATTCTTTTATAATATATAGCAGTGTCTTTCTAATTGTCGTCGTTTTAGGAATACCTAAAACAGTGACAAATTGTCACTGTTATAAGCATCGCTGCTCTATTACATCTTTGTTGTGGCGAATTGGTGACACACTAATACCAAAGTAAGTTTCCCGTCACCAATTCTTAATCTAGTATTTTTAGGTGCTCTAAATTCAGTGGTAACCTATGTTTCCATATTTGAAGCTTTGGTCAAAAAGTCAATTTGTCAAATGGACCTACCAGAAACTGGAAACTATCGTTTAAGCACTTGAGTGAACAACGGTGGATTTTTTGAGTATAATGGAAATTGTATTACTACTATATCGAGTTAAGGGTTGATTACCTGATTTTTATATCTGTTTTAGATTTTAATTGTATTAAAATTTATTTATGGAAAATCATGATTTTATGATAGTAAAAAAAATTATTGTTAATTGTTATGTTATATTGGAATTGGACTTTGTGGATTATTATATACACTTTTACATATTAGTTTTTGGGGTAAAACAGCAGTGTGCTGCCCATGTTACAGTAAATCTCAGAATAATGCAAAGTTAGATTTTAAAGCATGATTTGATTATTAGATGCTTGGTTGTTGTATACTATTATATGTTTTACATACCATAAGATCACACACTTGAGTTTCATTATAGCATTACGATATTTTAGATCGTTGGTAAGTTGCTGCAACACTAGGTGAGAGACTTAGGCTTCTGTATAGGTTTTTGTTGATACGCCTACAGACAGTCTCATAATACTAGATACCTCTGCTGCAGAGGAATTATAGGACCGTGATAGGAGGATGAGAACTCACTTATATTCTTATTAATATATGATATGTACAATAATATAGTTTTAGATTTAGTTTTGAATATGTGATTATTCTCAATACCAATGATTTATAAATAGATTTAAAGAAACTAACCATGAAAGGTTGATAAATTGTACCAATCGAAAAAGGTAATTGCATTTTTACTGAGCATGTAAATGTAAATGCTCACCTCTTATTTTTTTCCTCTCAGACAACGCTCAGTGTGACTTTGAAAACTCGGGAGTAGAAGAGTAAGGAGTTGGTTACTGTGCTAAAAATTGGTAACTATGTAAAATAACTCTGTTATTTATCTTAATTTATATTAAATACTAATGGGCCCATTTTATGGACTAACTATATAATTAACGTGCTAGATTATTAGACTACTAATGATGATTCTTGGTTTGTTTTAATAAATTTCATTAACAATCTATGTTTTGTGGTGATTATAAAATTATAAGAATTTTACTATTAAAATTATTTTATAAATTTTTCAAAAAAATATTTTTTGAATTTTATCGTGACATTTAAGGTTTTTGAAAAAAAATAAACAAACAAACTCCTAAGATATTTTGGAGCCTCTAGATAAGATCTTTTTCTTTTTCTTTTTGGGCCGACACTTTCAAATAGGTTTCATTTTCTTGTCCTCACCACGATGTTGACTATATATATTGTACAATTTTTTAGCTCATAGTAGATTTTGACTCTCCTATATTTCACATTTTCGCAGTGAATTCGAAATTTTCCCATATAAAACAAAAGTCTGAGTAAGTTAACTGGCGACACAGTTTCTTAGTAAGTTAACTGGCGACGCTGTCAAAGTAATTAAGAAATATACACATACAATAATACTATAAGACGCATGTTTTTCATTTATAGTCGCCATCACGCAATACCTATTGAATTTTGTTTTGTCTTAAAGTTACTCCCAGACCTCAGTAACGTTAGAGATTCGACTTCTTTCATTAGTTTCATGTTTTTTAAGTGTATATAAGGCCACTGGTGTCAGGTGTGAAACATAATATATATAAGGTCATTTTTGTTAGGTGTGAAAAATTAACCTAGCGTTTAATGTTTTTAGTTAGAAGAGGGGATATAAACTTAAGACCCGTAATCTCTTTGAATTTATATTCATTATCAGTTTATGCTTATGCTTGTACGCCAGACCCATCTCGCGGTCATTAGTATTTGAACCATCAAATATGCATACTTACTTATCCCCTGTTACAAAAACTTCATGACACACACATTTTTTGTTTAACACTGCAAGTACATCGGCACGATACTTTGGAACTAAATATCTAAATAAATATTCAAAAAAGTTCATGAATTAATCATTAGTAATAATAACGTCCTTTTTTTTTTTTTTTTTTTCCGGTTAAAATTGAGGGATTCTCATACCCTAGAAACTTGCGTGCGAATGTTGAAGAATACACTACAAAAAAGTGGCATGTAGATTATGACATTATTAGAGTCGAAAATTTTTAGTCACTGCAGCTTATCAATTATAGACGAAAATGTAAACATTTCTTCTCTAAAGTCTAAAGGTTTAGTGACAAAAGTTTCACAGGAAGGAAATAGACACGAAGTTTGTTTAAAAGATTTTCCTATCTGAAGGGTTTGGCGGGATTGACTACCACAAATTCCTATATGGCGCCAGCTGACGAAACTGATTGCAAGATTCGTCCCTATATATATATATATATATATATATATTGTTAATTTTAAGGTAAGTTTATGCTATATTTAAGAGCCAAGGTATAGTTTGTGATATCCGATTTTTTATCGATTTTTGTTTAGCACACTAGTTCAACTTGAATTTGCGAAAAGCACGACCAAAATTATTGCTAAATTAAAGAAAAACAACTGTGACAACTCAATCATTTCATATTCATGTTGAAAAATACAATGGAAACAGCGAAGAAGACAAGGAAAGCTATGTACGCCCGCGTGTGGTCTAATTAATATTTGTTGTTGATTGAAAGACCTCATCGATCGTTTGGAATTATATTCGATGCTTGTCAATTTTACCTGTTATACACGCATTAATGCCTTTTAATTCAATTAAGTAGGGGTAACTATTTAATTATGCTAATGAGATATAAGATGTACTTTACAATCGGGTTTCTAATTGTTTATCCTACTAGCTAGGATTGCAAGGGTTGTAAACTATTCTCTAAATTTTCTAAAGGTGGAAATAGAGATGATATCATTTTTAAAGAGAAAACTTTAACCATATTAAGAGGGATTACATAGAAGAATGTCGTGAACTTAATTGAAGAGTGCAATGTTTTAGTACTCTTATATTTGAGACATATTTGATATAATTGCGGAGGAAATCTGCAATGTTAGTGGTGGGGCACTGCCCCGACGGGGCAGATCGCAAGCCTATGGATCAGGTTAATGCAAGGCGTTTTTGATACACAATTAATTACAATAGAAGCATTTTTTTTTTTGAACACAAATAATATAAGCGTTATTTTCATGATAAAAACAACAACGCTCGATATCATTAATCGTGTTCTCATTAAAGACATAATAATGAAAATGGCGACGCGTGTTTGCATGTGGTACTAATTGTGGGACCCGTTCCCAAATCATATACCACGTGGACGATTAAGCGGCAGAACAAGTCACAAACGGAGCCCACTGTCTGACGGGTGTTGAGAGTGATTAGCTGAAGATCACGTGGGTCACACGTGATATCATAATCGGCCATTGGGCCGTCCGAGGTTAGGGCCGAGCCCATCACAGATCCTGGACAGACTCGGCTCAGTCCGACCCTTACCTCGACAGTTGGGGGTCGGAAGCCGCAAGGGTTTTCTACCAAAATACGATAGAATGCAACTCACAACTCCAGACCTAGATAGAGCATTTAATACGATCTTGGGTAGGCGTGCACAAGGGGCAAGCCGTCCTGACAGAACGACGATTTGTCCAAATTTCACCCCTGACAGACTCAAGCCGTAGGAGGCGGCGGAAATCAGGCTACGGCGATACAGAGGAGATCACGGTAATCTCGGCCCGTGACCTCTGGGAAAAACTTTAAGGAGAAAGGTACTCAGTCCAGGGATTAAGACCCGCATGGTTCACAATCTCATGACTATATATATATGAGTCATGCGTTTCCGAGAGGGACATGTACGCTTACAGAAAAAAGTATATAAAAAAGCTTATGAGCAAGAAACAAACATATACTCATACAGAACTAATTCCTTGCTGCCCTAAATCAAAGATAGACCACTGACTTAAGCATCAGAAAGTCTTTACAGGTAGCCACCCCCGCCTCTCCGACCCTGCCTAGAGTTCAGAGTACTTTGGGATAGCGAGGACACGTGGACAGCTGGAGAATACAGCATCAGCGGTTCAGAGACACGTGGACGGTTGGTGAGAAACCGCTCCAACAGTTTGGCGCCGCCTGGGGAACACGGCCCCACCCTGCTGGCCGTGAGGGCACCCACTTCACCAACCGGTCCTGCCCCCGAAGCAATGGCGGCAAGGACGGAGGAAAGCTCGGCGCCACCGGGAGTGCCATCGGCCACGACGGGAGGTGGTGCATCTTCTCTTGGCGGGCCGCTACGCACCGACCTTCTCCTCCTTAGAAGGGCCAGCGTCGCCCCGTCATCATCACTATCAGACGAGGGGGCAACTCTGCCCCTCTTCTCCGCCCGGCCCTCTCCTTCATTGGATGAGCCGACCTCGTGTCGCCGCTTTATTGGGACCAGGCGAGGGGAAGATAGTCGGGACTTCAACCTTGGAGCCCCCTCCACTGAGCTCGGCGATCTCCCAACCGAGGCAAATAGCGCTTAATTTCGAACCGGAGTCAGGGGTGGACGAGGTTGGTGCAGCAGACACCCCAGCCAGACTTAGCGACATCTCCTCACATCCACCTGCGTCGGAGCGGGGGACCGCAGGCACTTCATCTCCTGAAAGAACCACGAGATGCTAGCCAGTGGGTGCCTTGGGGCGAGCCTTATGACCCGCGGCTCCCCCCTTGACGGGGGAGGGGTCAGCCGATAGGCCTGTCTCAGAACCTGCAAAGAACAAGTAACATGTTTAGGTCACGGCCATAATCCGATCCACGAAGCTCAAGGATGCGAAAATAAAACCACCCTTAGCCCTCTTGGGGGCGGCGGCCTCCTCCCTGCAGAGCCTGACGCACTCCTCGGCTACAAGCCTCACGACCTCCTCAAGCTCGTGGCTAGACGGCGCCACCAGGTCATTAGAGCCCGCCAATTGGCTTGAAGCCGTAACCTGCCGACCCACCATAGCGATTCGGTCATACTCGTCCCGGTGGAATCGGTTCAGGACAGAGGCGTCAAGTCAGCTCCGCATGTGTTTTGTGATGACCCAGGTATCCAGAGGGAATGGAAGGTATGAAACTATCCTGGGCATCATATTCATCACCATGGGGTTGAGGACGACTTGGATATGCCGGCAGTCCCCAGGAGATCCGAAGATGACGATCCCCTCCAAGCCTTTGAGCCGCCCTACCGACAAACGCGGCTCGAACCTACTCTCTTCTGCTGAGGCTGTACAAGACAAAATAACGTGAGCAATAACAGACGAGGAGAACACAGACCCAAAAATCACGACCTAGCACTTACTCTGCAGGAAAGCTGAGGGAACTTGGAAGTGCTCACCATTCACCCAAAGAGAACACCACGCCCCTCCAATGGTATATAGCATGGCGTGGGAGTCCCATTGTTTGTTTGACCTCAGTAAGCCCCAGAAGATGTGACGTCCCGGCAGCGGTTGGAGGTAAAAGGTGGGGTAGGAACCTTTCTTGGGGACGAGGGTGAGTTTATAAGCATAAAAGACCACCTCCAGGTCGATATACAGGTTGTAGAGAACTGACAGGACGGAAAGCCCCATCAGAATCATGACCCCGTTTGCGTTTAGCTGCATCGGATGGATCCTCGTCAAAGCAAAGAATTGGTGGATCAGGGGAGGAAGTGGGAATCGTAGCCATTCCAGATGCTTTCTGCCCAAGATAATAGAGCCTTCAGAGGCAGAAGGACGAAGATACCAATCCGCAGGGCCCTCAACCCTTTGTAGCGTCACTCCTCCGGGGAGGCAGAGCTGCCTCCTTAGTGAATCCAACTCTGAATCCGCGATGGGGTGCAATTCCTGATCTTGATTTGAAGCCATTGTTCTGAATGCTAGTAAAAGAGTAAAAGTCTCTAGAAGGGAGGAAATCGAAAACCCTAGAATTTTATGAGGCTAGAATGATAGAAGATTTTAGTAAAGTGGCAAATGAGTGTAATTGCAGATTTTATAGAGAGGGAGCCAAAGAGTTTTTCTGGAAAAGGGGGTGAGTAAAGGAGATCGAATAGTCGGAACTTCGAAATTCAAATAGATTTCGTCACATGGGATAGCGTGCCTCTGCGTCGGCAGGGAGGGAGCCACGTGCACCCCCCAGGTTGGAGGAATGCATAAACGATTTCTCCACTTGACGGATACGAATCTATCAAGTAGGGAAATGGGGACAGTTGTGGGACCCGTTCCCAAATCATACACTACGTGGACGATTAAGCGGCAGAACAGGTCACAAACCGGGCCCACTGTCCAACGGGTATCGAGAGTAATTAGCTAAAGGCCACGTGGGTCACACGTGATATCACAATCGGCCGTTGGGTCGTCCGAGGTTAGGACTGAGCCCATCACAGACTCTGGACAGACTCGGCCTAGTCCGACCCTTACCTCGACAGCTGGGGGGTCGAAGCTGCAAGGGTCTTCCACCAAAATACGATGGAAAGCAACTCACAACTCCAGACCCAGACAGAGCATTTAATACGATCTTGGGTAGGTGTGCACAAGGGGCAAGCCGCCTTGACAGAACGGCGATTTGTCCAAATCTTACCCCTGACAGACTCAAGCCGTAGGAGGCGGCAGAAATCAGGTTACGACGATACAGAGGAGATCACGGTAATCTCGGCCCGTGAGCTCTGGGAAAAACTTTGAGGAGAAAGGTATTCAGTCCAGGGATTGAGACCCGCATGGTTCACAATCTCAGTACTATATATATATGAGCCATGCATTTCCGAAAAGGGCATGTATGCTTACAGAAAGAAGTATATAAAAATACTTATGATCAAAAAACAAACATATACTCATACAGAACTAATTCTTTGCTACCCTAAATCAAAGATAGACTACTGATTTAAGCAACGGAGAGTTTTTGCAGTTAGCCACCCCCGCCTCTCTGACCTTGCCTGGAGTTCAGAGTATTTTGGGATACCGAGGACACGTGAACAGTTAGAGAATACAGCATCAGCAGTTCAGAGACATGTGGACAGCTAGTGAGAAATCGCTCCAACACAAATACTTCCGTTGTCAAGTTGATGTCAGCCTCCACGTCATATCCAAGCCAACTCACGCATGAGGTTGGAACAGCTTGGCAAACGGATCCAAAACAGCTTCTGCAGTTTGGTCATGAGAAAATTCAAAGGAAAAGCTGCGGTCCATGCTACTCGAACTTCCATCAATTGGTCAATTTATAGTACGGGGTTGCAATAATTTAATATTAGTATTTATTCAACTAGGAGATAGCGACTAAGCAGCTAACAATTGTAAGAGCAGACAAATTTATTTTATTTTATTAGGCTGTTTATTTTCTTCTGTGCTGTCTTCGTAGGATTCTTTCTTAAATTAAATATTTAAAACGTGCGTGACAATGCATGACCAATTCCTTAACACTACATCGGCAGTCGGCAAAAAATGACTGCGATATTTGCTTTTTTCACCAATCACTGTCAATACTTCTAGAATTACGTAAAAGTTTACAATTAAAGTTAATAAGCATATTTAATTATACTAATTAAACTAAAATTAAGATAAACTGTATCAGCTTTTGATAACTCTTTGTCACTTCATATATATCTCAGTATTTCAATGCAATTTCAGGTGTCACTTCCTCAATTTACTTATTCTCTTTATCAACATACACAAAAGTTTCTATGTAAAAATAGCTTTTTTTGGAAGAACACTTTCTAGAGATATTCCTATCTTTAAATTCTTTTACAATACAACCGTTTTGAAAAGTATAACTTGACAATGCTTGATAGACCAAATTAGGAATTCAAATATCACTTGTCAAATATATGTCAAATCTTAAAATTTAAATTAAGATAAATTAATAGTACACTTGTTGGAGAAGAATTTAACAGTAGATCTGAATTAACTTGGACATTATAAAGTTAACAACAAATTTAAAAGTTTGGTAAGGATTAAAAATTTTCGTAATTTAGTCTTTTGAAATATATTCAATATTGAGTTTTCATGTCCGAATTTTCGTATCACGCAAAGAACGTCACTTTAAGGACTAAAAAGGGAAGTTGATATGAACCATTTATAGGTAGATCACGCTCTCGAAAGTAAGAGGGGGGTGCCTAGCTTAGCGTTCATATCTACTAGTCCGTGTGGGACAATTGATGGTAACAAGTGGTACCGTACTAGTTGTTCACCATCTAGCTAGACTCTATATAGTTCGAGGAAAGTGATCTCCACTAAGTTTTGTTTATATACATAAAATCTTCTTATGTGTCAGATCTTTTTACCTTTGTTCCCATGTGATTCCTGTCCACTTTCTTGTCACCCAAACACGTAATGTGGTGGGCGCGCAAATTGAAAGACTGGGGTTTGTGATTGTGAATAAATGAATGAATATGCATGTTGGTGGTCACGAATAGCCTATGGATCGGATCAGAGAAGAAAAAAGCTGGCCAATTTGAGAGATTGGAATTGTTAGCCATCTATCTTCCCGTACGAAAAAGTTAAATAAAAGAAAAAGAGAAGCATGTATGATGGGAGTTTGATCCCCACTTGGACAGTTTGAATGAGTCCCGTATCTCAATTCTCATACTCTATCAACTGGAACTTTAACTTGATCTAACTTCAAAGTCTAAGGCAGGTTAAATATCATTGTCCTCTCCTTTCATATTTTATTTGATGTGACTGTGATGCGACATGTAATGCGACACACCGATTTTAATTTACAAAATATAGAGCAATTGAGAAAGGATGATTTGAGCAGGTGTCCTTTTGAGACACTTACTTTTTTTAAAACTGTTTCTTTTTCATTTTTATCTTTTAATTTATGTCCGATAAAATAAAGTGAAAACACCAAAAATCCCTCATGTTTTTTAGTAAAATGTAAATTTTTGCTTGTACATTTAAATAAAAAAATATATTCCTTTTATTTACCAAATTTTGGATCAAAACAAGTTTTTAGGCCAGATTTGGTAAAATTTTTGTTGTAAAATGACAATAATATCTTTTTTCCAAAATTAAAAACAAAAACAAAAACGAAATACGAAAACAAAAATAGTTTATTACTTTAACCCTACAACTAAACACTCATTTTTTTCCCTAAAATTTATATAACTTTTTAAGATAAATTTGAGTATTATCGCATTTAAGTTGTTCCATTTTAATTGTAGGTATAAAGTAATTAAATCATTTGACCACGGTACTCTTTGACTATTTTCAGATAATAATCGACAGAATGAAGTCAATGAAAAATTTGGAAAAAGTTGTAACTTTGAAAACCACTTGAAGTTACCCAAATATGTACTGGTACTGAAGTTTTCACACCGTTTTATTAGATTTAGGAGAGCCGACATCAATGATACCAAATACAAATATGTAAGAACGTTTTATTCTTTAATAACAACTACAAGTAAATGAGATGATACCAAAAGCACGGACTTGGACAACTCTCCCTCTTTAATATGATAATATAGTTGTAAGATCGTTAATCTTTAACAACAAAAGATAAAGATTTGAATAATCTGTCAAGTGGATCCACTAATGTATAGATTAGTTTTTAATTTTTTAATGCATGCACGAGACAAAATTGTCAATTTAATAATATTATATTTCCTCACTGGTGAAGAAAATTAACAAGAGCCGCTCAGTATCAAAGGGAAAAGAGGCAGATCGGAGAGAGAGAGAGAGAGAGAGAGAGAGAGAGAGAGAGAGAGAGAGAGAGAGAGAGAGATGGATGAATGGGATCATATAGGAGACTTTTTTTTTTGGGTTAAATATAAGAGACTTCGTTGCAAATAAAATAAGGAAACAAATCTTTGACTTTACCGTAACGAAATAATTGTGCATCTTTAGCTTTCCAAGTCCATTGAACAGAAATTTTACGAAAATAAATGAATAATATAAACAACGAAGAAGAAAAGGCCCGTTGAATTTTTTTTTTTTAATGATATTTGCTTTCTACACGGCATTAAAATGGCAGCCCAATTCATGAGTCGGTTAAATTTCTGCTTAGTTATATGTACTTGATCATCAGGATGCACACGACCGTTAAAAGCTAGTTACTCCCCCTTTTTCTTTTTTCTTTTTTAAAAAAAACAAATGATGAAGTTGAAAAAATATCAAAACTATAGCACGTTACGACTAGGTTGACGCCTACTGTATAATCCTCTGTTCTCCTAAAATACAAATCAATTAAAACAATGAAAAAAAATAAAACAATAAAGCAAGAAATTATTAAAATGGTCCTTCTAGTTGTTTCTCTAATAGAATATGTAGGTATTCAACTAATTAATAAAAATATATTTGAAGGTCGATTCGAAAAAAATATAGTTGAAGTTTACTCTACAATTAAGCATACTATAAATTAGGTCGATAAAATGCATCTAGATACATATGATCCCTAGACGCATGACAGCTCAAAATGTGGGCTACGTTAGTAATTCAATACATGGAAGCAGTTGGTTTTTCCAAAAATAAAAATAGTATATGTATTTATCAATATGAGTTAATATATACATTTATTAATTGACGAAGTTTAAAAAAATACCTTGAAATTTGAGTGTACTACAATTTAAAGTCTAATTTAAATTTTACAAAATAATTTTTTAAAATTAAGAATTTTTGAAAATTAATATCATAAATTAATTTTTTAATGAATTTCATTAATAAAAAAATAATAATATCCTCTATTAACACTAAAATAGTTCTTCGTATACTTCTTAATTTTGAGGATGTTATTGTCTTTTATTAGTTAAAATTATTCAAATAGTTAACTCAGGATATTAATTTTTAGAAATTCAAAATAATATTTTGTAGAACTCAAACTTTAGGTTTAAATTATAGAACACCTAAATCTCAGGATATTTTTTATAATTTACCCTTACTAATATTAACATTATGCAAGAAGAAATCAAATAGTATAGACATAGATTTTCAGACCTATATATAGGTTCATTTACGAGCTATATTAATAAGAGTTTAAATTGCAATACTCCTAAATTTTAGAATATTTTTTAAATCTATGTATTATCATTTCAATTGATGTGGGCACTGCAATTACAACATATTAGAAGGTTGAAATTGTTCCTTGTGGTTGTAAATGATAGATACTGCTTTCAATGATATTTTCAAAATTCAAAATATTATCATTTCAATTGATGTGGGCACTGCAATTACAACATATGACATAATTTTCTATGTAATCACTATACAATTGTACATATAACGTAGTTTTATATTTAGTTACCATACCAATTTAGCAATGAACTGTCGTCAGAACAGATTCGATGACTAAGACCACATCTCACTGCCAACTATATTTTAACCTGTAAATATACAGTGTACAAATAAAATATTACGTTGTTCTCCATTTCTTTCATATTCTTTTTCACAATTCATACTTTTATATCTTCATTGAATAGTCATGAATTTTTAAAATATCATTGAAAGCAGTATCTATCATTTACAACCACTAGGAACAATTCCAACCTTCTAATATGTTTTCCTATATATTATAAATGCTGATTTTCTTAACGTGGAAAATTACAGATGCGTTATTTGTAAAGGAAGAAGATTGTTGATGAGGATATTAGTTCGTAATTAGGACAAAGAGATGAGTTATCATTCTTCTTTTACTAAACACGTGTTTGTGTCCTTTTTTTTTTTTTTGCTTTCTCTTTACCTTTCTCCTCTCGTGGAAAAATATTAAAATTATGGAGGTTAAAATAATAATAAAAAAATGAGAAACTTTTCCGGAGCAGCTAACGTGGTAGCTAGCTAGCTAGCTATATTTTGACGTTTAAATTAAAGCACTGATCATAAGCTTTCTGTTGACGGAGGTTTTGTCAACAATAAATTTAGGAAAAATTAAGAGATATGGTTTGTATAAATTATGTTATTAATCAAAGTAAATAAAGAGACAAAAGATTTTATAGTGGTTCAGCTCCGAAAAAGATGAGTTTACATTTTCTATTTTTCACTATTTTCTGGAGAATTACAAGTACTCAAAGTTACAATGCCTTGTCTGGAAAGAAAAAGAAGAGTCTTTAGAATAATCTCTCTCAATGTTCTCCACAATTCAAAAAGTCCAAGGATAGTCCGAAGAGTCAGAATCCCTCACCGAAACATTGAGCTCCCTTTATATAGATGAGGGTAACTCAATGTTCCTAATTGTAAAAATGGTTAACTATACAATCGGGTAATA
>JXTB01000016.1:938230-954079 GCA_002914805.1 Parasponia andersonii
TCTTTTTACCTTGACTGGCTTGCAAACCCGATTTTGGTGAAGAAACCCAATGGGAAGTGGAGAACGTGTATCGATTTCACCGATCTCGACAAAGCATGCCCAAAGGATAGCTTCCCTCTTCCGAGAATCGACCAGCTTATAGGTACGACATCGGGGCATGAACTCTTAAGTTTCATGGACGCATATTCTAGATATAATCAAATCCCCATGTACGAGCTAGATGAGGAGCATACCTTGTTCATCACTAATCGAGGATTGTACTGCTATAAAAAGATACTCTTCAGACTTGTCAATGCAGGAGCGACCTACCAGCGTCTTGTCAATATGATGTTTGCAAAACAAATTGGCAAGACAATGGAGGTATACGTTGACGACATGTTGGTGAAGTCGGAGAAAGCCGAAGATCACATCAAGCACCTTGATGAGATGTTCAAAATTCTCCGGAAATATCAAATGAAGCTGAATCCCCAGAAGTGTGCGTTCGGGGTAGGATTTGGAAAAATTCTGGGTTTTATGGTCAATCAGCGAGGTATTGAAGCGAACCCTCAGAAGATACAAGCGTTGATTGATATGCAATCTCCTCGTAAACCCAAGGATGTGCAGAGCCTAGCAGGAAGAGTAGCTGCACTGAGTCAGTTTGTATCCAGATCAACTGATAAATGCCAACTGTTCTTTGAAGTATTGAAAGGATCAAAGAGGTTCGAATGGATGAAAGAATATGAGCAGGCATTCCAAGAATTGAAAATGCACTTGGGTTCTCCTCCACTCTTGTCGAAGCCAAACCCAGGAGAAGAATTATGCTTATATCTCGCTGTTTCCAAATATGCGATGAGTGCTGCATTAATTCACGAGGAGGAAAATATACAGCGACCTATCTATTATGTAAGTAAAAGATTACTTGATGCCGAAACTAGGTATCCAGAGATGGAAAAATTGGCACTAGTGCTCATCATCGCATCAAGAAAGCTTCGACCTTACTTTCATGCTCACTCCATTAGGGTTTTCACAAATTTTCCGTTGAAACAGATTCTACAAAAACCCGAGGCATTAGGATGGCTGCTTAAGTGGGCTGTTGAATTGAGTCAATTTGACATCAATTTTCAACCTCGCACTGCCATAAAGGGTCAGGCCTTCGTAGATTTTATTGCAGAATTTACATATGATGTCGATCTTTCAACAGGAGTACACGAAAACCCGCTTCAGATACATCAAGGTTGTGGAAACTTTATGTTGATAGGTCATCGAATGAAAATGGAGCAGGTCCAGGCCTAGTTTTAATCAGTCCTGAAGGGTACAACATTCATTGTGCGCTTCGCTTCAAATTCCCAGCGTCGAATAATGAGGTTGAATATGAAGCATTGATAGCTGGGCTAAAGCTTGCACAAGAAATGAAGGTCAAGATGATTGAAATATACAGCGACTCCCAGCTGGTCGTTTGTCAGGTTAAGGGTATTTATCAAGCGAGAGGAGTGAGAATGATGCCCTATCAGTAGGAGGTGCAACGATTGTTCTTAACATTCACCGCTTATAACATTCAGCTTCTTCCTTACATTGAAAATACCCGGGCGGATGCCCTTGCTTAGCTCGCTTTAAAGCAAGATGCAGAGTTGTTGCAGGTAGTTCCTGTTAAATTTCTTGTATCGCCAAGCATCGAGGTCGAACCCCAAGTAACTATGCCAGTTGATGAAAAACCATCGTGGATGGATCCTATAATGCAATATATACAAAATGGCGATCTTCCCGAGAGCAAAGACGATGCAAAGTGACTCCACATGAAGGCAGCCTACTATATCATCCATGATAGGAAGCTTTATCGAAAGAGTTTTAGCTTGCCATTATTATTATATGTTAATGATGAAAAAGCACGCTATATTATAAGAAAAATTCACGAAGGAATATGTGGAAATCATTCTGGGGGGCAAGCACTTGTAAACAAGATTCTTCGAAAATGGTATTTTTGGCCGACTATGAAGAATGATACATTGGAATTTGCTAGGAGGTGTGATAAATGTCAATGATTTGCAACTATTCCTAGAAAATCACATGTTCCTTTAACTACAATGACTAGTCCATGGCCATTTGCTATTTGGAGAATCGATATTATCGGGATGCTTCCATTAGCACGAGGTGGTTTGAAGTATGCGGTGGTCGCAATCAATTATTTTACAAAATAGACGAAAGCTGAGGCCTTGAGCACCATTTCTGCAAAGAAGATGATAGATTTTGTTTACAAATCTATCTATAATCTACCGTTATGATATACCGTATACTATAATTTCTGATAATGGGAAACAATTCGACTGTGATGAGTTCCGTGACTTCTGCAACAACTTGGGCATCAAGAAGAGTTTCTCTGCTGTTGTTCATCCACAAGCCAATGGGCAGGTCGAAGCGATAAATAAAATACTTAAACAGAATATAAAGACGAAGCTGGAGGAGTATAAAGGAGCTTGGCCAGAAATACTTCCAGAAGTTTTATGGGCTTATCGCACCACTCAACGAACCACTACTAGAGAGAGTCCTTTTTCTTTAGCTTATGGATATGAAGCAATGATCCCAGTTGAAATTGGTGCGGGCTCTCTACGGTGATCTGTTTATAAGCAAAATCAGAATGATATATTACTGAGAATTGAACTTGATTTTTTAGAAGAAAGACGTGAACAATCTCAACTTCGAATTGCATCATATCAACAACGCACTACTCGATATTATAACTCCAAAGTCAAAAGTAGACATTTTGAAGTTGGTGATCTTGTCCTTCCAAGAGTTCTACCTAATAATAAAGAGCATGATGCTGGTATATTTGGACCTTCATAGGAAGGGCCTTATATTATTGACGACGTCATTCGACCTGGGACATACAACCTAGCTCGCATCGGGGGAAAAAAGATCGAACATGCTTGGAATGCAGAACAATTTCGTCGTTATTATCAATGAATCTTCATGTTTATATTCCATGTATTTTCAACGGCTTACTGTATCTTCGTTATTTCATCATTCGACATCGTTCGTCAATAACATTTCTTCGACTATTACTTCAACTTCGTTTGATTCATCTTTTTATGATTTTATGACAGTTTTCGGACACCATAAAACTCGGAGGGTAGTGGGATCAGAATTTTATCTCCTACTTATTTCCTAAGGGACTATGCAAAACGTCCATTTAGAGGAGATGGAGTTTTAGATCGTCGAAGTATCTGAAATTCCTTAAAATCCTAGGATTTTCTCCTCGCTTCATGCCTCAGCATATCGTATTACGCAATTTCCCTCCTCGAACAAAAGAGTAACTAAGCCAAACGTTCATTGTTCGATGTGATATATTGCTATATCCTATTTTGCCATGGAACTTTTNTTTTCTTAAGCGACCTAACCTATCCTAACACTTAAAACTCATTTTAAGTTAGTTGGATTCAAATCGCAAAAAAGCGTACTGATCAGTCACTTAGTGATTGACTACTTAGTTAAAGTTAGTGTTGTGTTTTCATTATTTTGCAGGAATGTCTAACAAGGAAAAAATAATATTCATTAAAAGAATTTTTGCACTCGTACATAAGCAGAGAGGAAGGGGGACCAAGCCCGCATTGTTCTAAAAAATAATAAAAAAGTAAAAGTGTTTGTTATGCGGAAGTGCTCGCACCGCCATCCCTATTTTTGACAGTATCCTCCCTCTGACTCTGGACAAGCTCGATCACGTCCTCGCCAAGGATGGAGAAGTCAAAGTCTGGATGCTCGTAGAAGATGTTAAAAATGATGGTCGATGAGGCGATGTCACTAGCTTTATCTTCGAGCTCTTTGATTTCAGTCGCCTTGAACTCTTCGATAGCTTTGTGAAACGCCTCTGTTGTTGCCTCCCTCATGAGATCCGGATGCTCAGAGATGGTTTTCTCGAGCTCTTTGACTTTCTCCTCGAGGTTGTCCTTCTCGAGCTTCTCCTTGGCCAGGCCTTCAAGCAGCTGCTGCCTTTCCAAGTCAAAGGCTTTTTTCTCCTCCTCCCGAGCTTTCTCCGAGTTCTCGAATGCTTGGGTTATCTCTTCAACTTTGTCGGCCTTCTCCAAGTATTTGAGGACCGAGTTATGCATTAGGACAGCAGCAATCGTGATCTGAAAAATATAGCCACTAATACCAAGAAATAATACATTTGAGGAGAGAAAAAAAAGGTGCTTATATTGGCCAGCATCCTCATCGCAGAGCCAAAGGCGACCTTGGCAGATCACCGCTTCATCTGCTCCCAGCCCTCATCGGAAGTGAAGCAATCAATAAAAGCTGCACTCATACCAGCCTTCTCTGATAATTGATTGAGGAGCGTGAAGAGCTCCTCATCCTTATCTACTAGGATCGGTTCCGAAGAGGTGGCAGCCTCTTTGGGTGGTTCAGAATGGCTCGTTGTCTGAGGCTATGGAGGAGGTGAGCTGCCGGGATGTCCTCGAAGGCCACTTTTCACTTTTTAGAGTTGTCGACCTTCTCTTTCCATTTCGATGACAGAGTGCTCTCGGGTGTCTTGGATTTTGCCATAGACCTGAGAGTGGAGGGTGGTGCTCACAGGCCGCTACCAATAATCATCTCTGTACAGATATGTCAGTGAGAGAGGTGATATAATATAATGATAATTAGAAAATGTATATATGATTACCTTCTTCTTGTGGAGGAGCTGGTTGAGGAGCTAGTGGTGACGGATGGATTTAGTCCTATGCGAGAATCAAGGATTTTCACTATGTACTAGTAAATTTTAGGGGTTCACCCTAGGATTGTACTAACAAGCAAGCTCATCGAATTTTTTCTAATTGGTCTACAGATTCATAAAAATTACTCGAGCAGTTCGTCAAAAAATAAATAAATAGGGTATCAGACCCTAGAAACTCTTTTCACGAGTTTATCTTTGACCATTATCTAGTAAGAGTCTATTCTATGAATCGGTAAAGGGGGATCTGAAAAATTCCCATTCAGTTCGTCCGAATATGGGATGTGTTTCTATTCTTAGAAATTGAAACTGTAAGTTTTTTCGAGAACAGACGAAGAACAATAGGAGAGAAGGAATGTACTAACCTTTCTTCGAAAATGGAGGGATTGAGATATGGTCTGAACTCGGTCAGAGAAGATACTGGAATTGTGCGAGCTGAAGAACGAAACGGCGCTGTAGGGTTTGCTCTGAAATACTTCAGGATTTTAGAAAGATGGAAAACGAGAGTCTGTAATGAAGAAGCTGAAGCGGATTGATTTCCGATATTTATTCCTCGAGCATCACTAAATCACAGCCGTAGATCAAGGTATTTGATTTTTCAGATCTAAAGGCCGAAGTTCATGCGGGATTTGATTTTTTCCAAAATTAAATCAGTATCTTTCAAAATTTGAAATGATTTGGTTTAGAGACGATGGATGGCATCGTCGATATCCTTGAGTCTCCTCGAGTTCTACTATTTTTCTTAGAAAAGACGACACGTGTTTTCATCTATCAGAAAATGATGCGCGTGATCTTGAAAAAGGTAAGATTTGAGATCTGGCGACTCTTCGACTCTTCAAGGATCTCAAGTCTAGGTCGTGACGTCGCATTTTTTAAGTTCGTACTTACTTACACTAAAAGAAAGCTCCATTTTATCCTAAAGAACTAATGGAGCTAGGGGGTAATTGCTGTGCGGTCTAAAATCCTATGTCAGGTCGCATAAGTAAGATTAAGTACGACCTCATCCGAAAGGGTTACATGCGACCTCCACCGCATGAGTTACGTACGACCTCATCTGAAAGGGTTGTATGCGACCTCCACCGCATAAGTTACATGCGACCTCCTGCAAATAAGTTATGTGCTACCCGAAAAAAAAAGAGACTAGTCCATGCTTTGTCAAATGGGTAACCTACAAGGAAAGGGAAACAAAAGTTTCTCTTTCAAGTTCGACCAGTTACCCAATTTAAGTGATTACCCAATTATATTATTACTCAAATTGTATTACCCGATTGTATAGTTACCCATTCTCATAATTAGGTACATTGAGTTACCCTCATCTATATAAAGAAAGGGAGTTCAATGCTTCGGTGAAGAGGGATTTTTTTTTCTGAATCTAGAGAGGCTAAGGGATTCTTGAGAGTATTTTCTTTTTCTTTTTAGACAACACATTGTAATTTTGAGTTCTTGTAATTCTCTAGAACATAGTGAAAAACAGTAGACTTAAGCTCATCTTTTTCGGGACTGAACCACTATAAAATCTTTGTCTCTTTTATTTGCCTTGATTAGTAACCCTATTCATACAAGCTACATCTCGTAATTTTTTCTAAATTTATTGTTGACAAAACCTTCGTCAACAATAAGTACTCTAGATATGACATTATGATTGATGCAAAGACGTTATTGAGAACATTGATGACCGATATATAGTTAGCCATGATAAATAGGGTCAAATATATGCGTGAAAAAGGAAGGGTGAAGGTATAGGAGTTTGCAATTTAATATTTTAGTGTATAGGTTATAAGCATGTGCGTAAGAATGGTAATGTATATTTTAATTTTTGAGTGAATGATAATGTGGATTTTATTCCTTCGATCTTTATCGATCTTTTTCTACTACTTATTTTAGTATAATGTTCTGGCAAACAAAATCCAAGCTTGTAGTCTCCTCAAAAAATTAAAAATAAATAAAAATCCTGGCTAGTAGAATGCTTTTAAATCAATTAAAAAAGCAAAAACAAATGTACATGATTAGCTGTCTCCGAAAACAAAACTGCACGTGATGCTTTGATTTGATTTTAGTGTATGTACTGTTTGGTGTTGGATAAAGAAGTGTAACTATGAGAACTTTTCTAGTTATTATTTTGGGTTAATTAATTGAATAATATATATGTCTTTTCGTTTAAGCTTTCGGGACCGAAATTAAGTTTTACACGATATCGAGAACTTGAATTACAGGGATTCTGACAATTTGGCGTTCAAATTGTGTTTTGTAACACTCATAGTCGCTTTATTAATTTCATTTCAAACACGACCAATCCATTATATTGGATTGATTCACCAAGTTATAAAGGGCCTGAAGAAAGAGCAAAATTGCTACGAACCTAGTTCTATCATTCAAGGGCTTATGGTTAAAGTGATATCCAGCTAAAGTTTAGATAGATTTGTTAGATGTGACGAATCTAATTATACCATCTAATATTGCCTAAAATAAACTATCTCGCTATGTGCACGCAGTAATATACTCCTCCTGCCAGGGGCATTGGATG
Source organism: Parasponia andersonii (assembly GCA_002914805.1). NCBI lineage: Eukaryota > Viridiplantae > Streptophyta > Magnoliopsida > Rosales > Cannabaceae > Trema > Trema andersonii. Next base: position 945,433 of record JXTB01000016.1, read on the forward strand.
GCCTCCCGAAGAAAAATTTATTAGTAAAGATATATTAGTAAAGAGTACTTTTGGAATTTTATACATGTATTTCAGATATTCTAATTTGTTTTCTCTATATAAAGGTATTAGGAGTGAGAGGAAATATTCTTTATTTCATTTTTTTTTCAAATTAAATTTTTTGTATCATACAAATAAAGATAATATACTTTATTATTCCATAGAATACAATACCGATTATTTTATTAGGATCGATGAAGTCTGATATAATCATCAAAGTGTTTGACTATAAATAGAACCACTAGTACGTTATATAAAATTATAAGTAAAAAAAACTAGAACAAATAAAACAGAGGTTGATGTCAAGTAACTCAATATTCTATGCCTTACTATATACTATTGAACTTGCTCTCACGTTTTCATTATTTTAATTTACCAAAAACTAGTTCCACTTCTATGATTTAAACTTTGGTATTTTGTAGGATGAGATCTATAACAAAAATATCATTCGTGATTTTAAATATCACGACCCAATATCACTTTAAAATTTTTCTAAGTGCTTGATAATATAAACTAGAATTTCAGTATTTACTATATAAATTTAATTGTATTGTATAAATAAAAATGAATATTATAATGAATTATAATTCATTAGATAAAAAATAATAACTCAAAGCTGAATATGCAAGAGTGACAATAATTTTACTTTATTGGTACCATATTTTGTTGATCGGCAAATCTACACGTATGGTACTCTAGAGAGTAAAAATATACTCTGATCTCTAGCCTCCTCAAAAGTTGTATTTGGTGTGCAAAGGTTTAGCTAATCAAGGATATAATGGTTCCAAGATAAGATAGATGCTCGATTGTGATGTGACATTATGCAAGATATGTCCCTAGATAAGCTTCACTAGATTGCACTATGTTTGTTAGTATCAAACAAGATTTACCACGTGCGAGTAAATTGACGAGTACACAACTAAACATGTACGAATAAATGAGTTGAGTGTGTTAGTAATATACTTAAAATAAGTCTCATTGGATTACACTAGGCATATATATTAAGTACGAGATATATTTACCATATGATAGATATATTGATCGTGCATACCCGAATATGTGTGCAAATGAATGAATGAAATGAATATTTGACTTGAATACAAATAAATAGTAAAATTGACTATTTTGGCTAGGCCAGCCATGTTGCTGGTGAAAATATGCATTTCAGATCAATCATTGTTGGGATTTATACCCCGCCGAAAGTATATGGTTTCAGTAGTAACATTTAAGTTTAATAAAGATATTTTTGCTTATTATTGTTTCTTGTGGTTTTCATAATGTAAGTTACTTTATATCTAATATAAAATATCGAATAAATTCATGACTAAAAGTTGTCACATAAAGAATTATGTGTGGTAGATATAATTTAATGTATAGTCTAAATACTATTCATAGCTCATAATATAGATCTTGGCATTCTATTTGGTACAAAGTTTGTAGGCATCTTCTATTTTAATTGAGAGCGATGAGTCTAAATTCACAGAATAGACTTCGAACAAAAATCCAAGTATAAGTTAGATATAGTAAACTAGACCTCGTATAATAAGTTTTTTAAATAAGTATTATTATTAAAGAATATATATTCATAAAAGTACTACTATATAATTTGAAATAGGCTATATTAGTGTTATAATCTATTAGACTGATATCACTAATTTGGAAGTATACTTTAATGAGAATAATGAGAATGGAGAACGGATGTTTATAGATATGAAAATTGTGGCTCTTCTTAATTCAAGAGTTAATGTCACTTAATTTCATTAAATAATGAGAATGGAGAACGGATGTTTATAGATATGAAAATTGTGGCTCTTCTTAATTCAAGAGTTAATGTCACTTAATTTAGCTACTAGTAGTTAGATAATAAATCTTAACTCTGAGAATTCAATAATACGGTTGATTGAATAATGATTTCCTGATAGAAAATATTCAAATTATCTATCAGACATATGTGAGGTAAAATAATTTGATGGGAGAAATGGTAATTTCGTCCAATTTAACTATTAATATTTTTTATGAGAATATATGTCAATTTTTAATTGTAAATGTAAACCCCTTATTTCTAAATAGGCATTTTGGTCTTCTGACCATTAAAATTTTAAAACATTAAAATAAGTAAATAAATAAATACAAATTTGGATGAAATTGAGAAAAAAGTTAGGAATTTGGACTATTTTGGAATTTTACAGGATTTAATTGACGAAAATCTCAAACTAGGACTTATTAGCAAAATTCTTTTGTCCATTTAAGCTTGGACACGTGACCAAGCTATTAACCCTCAGCTCACTTTCTCTTAGCTCTCTCCCGATCCTTTTCTCTCCCTCTCTCGAAAATCCGATGAAGGGCACCGAAATCCGGTGAGTCTCCGACGAACCCCTTCTTGGCCTTGTTGAGCATTGCCAATGGTCGGAGATGGAAGTGCGGAACTAGACGAAACTCGTGCTGCCATCCTCGCCGCCTGACGATGTCTTGTTCGCCGCTGGTAACCCCATGAAACCATGACTGATTTTCTGTTGCCAGCGCCGATCCCGGGAACATTTCACCATGAAACTGGTCAGGTCCAACTTGTCTCATTACGATCTTTAACATTGTATATATATTTTTACTCAATATTGCCCGGATTGAATTTTGACATTTTTGTTAATTTTGAGCTATATTAGTTTTATATTAAAATTTTCAATCTAACCGTTAGATCGCAAAATAAACATCATACTTGTGATATACTCATGAAAACAAAAATTTTGATATATCTATATATATATTGACTATATTTGGTGATGGGCATAAAAATCTAAATTTAACGGCTTAGATTTACCTCGATTTGCATGTCATCGGTCTGGGTTTAGTCCGAACCTGAACCAGTCAAATCATATGTCTAACCTAGCATTTTTGGATGCTTTGAATTTAGTGGTGAAGTTTGTTTCACGATCTGAAACTCCAATTGAAAGTTGAATTTTCAAACCTATCAATTAAAAGGTTCAAAAATGACGCCCGACCCTCCAAACGACACTCAAATAACACAACTTTTTCCATAATCCTGTAACCCTCCAAACGACATGTGTTGTCACTATAGATAAATATTTTTTTTAGAAATATATATTTAAATATAGTTATAGTGATGACATTAGTCGTCACTAATTAAATTCAAACTTATAGCAATGACCAACAGCGATGATAATATTGTCGCTATAGATACTTTTATTTTTTTCCTAATTAAATTCAAAAACTTATTGTGACAACTAATAGCGACGACATTATCATCGCTATAGATGTTTTATTTATTTTTTAATTAATTAAATTATTAAAATTGGAAATAAAATTTTAAAAATAATATAGAAATAAATTGAAAATATTTGAAACATTAAATATAATTAAAAATTAAAATTGAAATAAAATTTGAAATAATTCCATAACAAATCTAAACATAAAATAAAAATTTAATAAAAGTGTTCAACAAAAAAAATTGAATTATCTATAGCTAGCTAGCTATCCAAATAGTCTCATCCTGACCTATATTCTCTTGAGTTGTTGGAAGTCACGGGAGGACGTTCGAATCAGAATCTCGGAGACAATGTCGGTGGTAGGGGTATCGGAAGAATATTAGGAGTAGCACACAGTTGAATGGATTTATGGAATCCCAGAACTAATCTAGTTAATGCACTAGATGATGAATGTCTAATTGTGTATATTTACTATGAGATTAGATCATCATTATACACTTAGAATTTCATTAAATTTCCTAATTTAAAGCACTTTTGTAGACATAGGCATAAAAGCAAGAATTACCTCTAATTTGTGCTAAATATTCGTTTCTGCGCAGGTTTCGTAAAATAGGCACAGATTCTAAACTACATAGGATTTTAATCCAATTCTTGAACTTATAGATTTTAGACTCAATTACTCACTAAACCCAAGTTATAATATCTGCCTAGATTATTTCAAAATGGGTCTAAAATGGATAAAATTATAAATTAGACTACATTCATGTTTAGCTCGATATCCTTTAATATTTGGTCCATTCTGGCCTTATTACAATCTCAAATGGAGTGATTCTTGATGCTATGGATACATACACAAAATTATCTAGATTATTTGTTCTTTGAGAAAATTCAAAAGAAGCAGAAATCTTGGTAAAAATATCATATTTTTTCAAATGATAAGATCAGCAACCAATTTTGACTTAGTAGACCATATTTTCACCAGTTTTGCTATAAGTCAAGAAATACATATCTAATGGATGAAATTTTTATGGCATACGACTCCTAAGAGATAAGGCTTCAAGTTCTCTTCTTAGATCAAGATATTGTTCATCTAAATTCATAGAGTTTCAAATACATCTTTGGGAGAGACTGAATCTGCCAAAACAAGTTGCTAACTTGCTCTTATCTTTAGTCTAATTTTCATTTTGTATCTCTAAATTTTTCTATAAATAGATGCTTAAGCTAGGCTTAAAAAGCATCTTATTTTTGAGAACAAGATCATCCTCTTTTATTCTCCTCTTGTTATTCATGTTATTGTAATCTTGCTTTGCCTTCAAAATAGTAAGAGTTTTGTGTTTAAAGTTATGTTCATATTGTGTTCATACTTGTTGTTCTTCTTCATCATGTTTACTTAATCTTGCCTTTTGCTATGGTGAAAAGGTGAATTTCTTGGGGAAAATATAGGTATAATCTAAACTCTAGGTGGATTTCATTATTTATATCTTTTAATCACTGATATACATGTGCTACTTAATTTTCTTAATCAATCGTAATACCCTCCTTGTTAAGTGGTAAGTCTTGATTCATTGTAGTCGATTATTAGGACAACAAATACTTAATTCTTTTTGTACTGGTTGGGCTAGGAAGGGATTTTGATTCGTTATGGACATAAGGTGGCACTATGAATGCTTGACCACATTTGCAAGTGTTGGTGTTATCAACAAAAGGTAATTAAGAAAACTAATCTAATCACATAAATAACTAATAATAGACCTTTAATGATTAATCTTTCGATTAGAACCTTCGTTGTGTGTGGATTCTAACTGAGTGATAATAGAGCTTAGGTTATACTTATTTGATATACCTAAGAATGGATTCTCTAATCTTAATAATTATTTAATTCTGTAACTTCATATCGTTATATTTTTGTTACTTTGTTTCATATTGTCACAATCATCTTACAACATACTTTTTCCTATCATTTTTATTCTTGTAATATATGTGTTATGGTCTTGTATTATTCACTAATTTTCTTATGGATTGATCTCGGTCTCACCGAGTAATTTATTACTTTGACACTCCTATACATAAATAAATGAGTAATTTACAAACTCTTAGATTATGTTCATATACTTATTTAGCAAATATTCATAAATCATCCTCTGCACACACATATATACACTTTGACATATGATTGTGAGTTGCAAATTGAACTGCCATGATACTCAAGTTCTTATATTTTATCAAAGGTAGCAACTAAGGGAAGGGGTAAAATAAAAAAAATAAATAAATATAATTAAAAAAAAAAAGAAAAAAGGCACATATTATTATAAAAAAAATCGTAGAAAAGTTTGGTTTTGTAGCCTCCTTGATTCGAGCAACTAAGCCCGAAAGAGTGTCTTAACACCTAGTACCCTAAGGCCAACTAGCTTGAGAGTTATTGGTCCAAAACTCGTTACAAGGGTTAAGGAGAAAGATTAAGGAAACTAGACATTGCACTATCTATGGTTGTCTTATTTAATAAAAGCATCTGCAACCTGAGTTATTAAGCTCGTAGGGGTGTCTCAACACCTAATGTCTTGAGGCCAACTGGTCTGGGAGTCATTAGTCTAAAGCTCACTACATAGGTTAAAGATGTATTGTTCATAGTATTGTGTTTAAAAAAAAAAAATTGCCCCATATTCAAAGAAACTACCCTCGGTGTAATATTAGAACTTATATTACATTTTTCAATCATGCCCCATGATTATCTGTTGTTACATGAGCACAAAAAGGAAGGTTTATTAATATTTTAACTTAAGAATATTTGATTCAATGAAAATTGAGAGTTTATTTATTTGGATAAATCAAAGAGAGAAAAAGTGGTAATTACTTTAGAAGGAAACTTTGTTAAGTGATAACGCTTTAATTACTAGGGACTAGTAATAAGCTAGTTAAGGGTATGATGAACGTCTAATTATGTATATTTATTATGAGATTAGATCATCATTATATACTTAGAGTTTCATTAAATTCCCTAATTTAAAGTACGTTTGTATACATAGGCATAAAAGCAAGAATTTCTTCTAATTTGTGTTAACTATTCGTTTCTGCGCAGGTTTAGCAAAATAGGTACAGATTCTAAACTACATAGGATTTTGATCTAATTCTTGAACTCTTAGATTCTGAACTCAATTATCACTAAACCAATTTACAAGATCTGCTTAGATTATTTTAAAATGGGTCTCAAAGAGATAACATTATAAATTAGACTACATTCATATTCAGCCCGATACCCTTCAATATTTGGCCTATTCTGGCCTTATTAAAATCTCAAATGGAGTGATTATTGATGCTATGGATATGACACAAAACTATCTAGATTATTTATTCTTTGAGAAATTCAAAAGAAGCCGAAATCTGGGTAAAAATATCAGATCTTTTCCAAATGATAAGATCAGTAACCAATTTTGACTTAGCAGACCCTATCTTTACCACTTTTACTATAAGTCAAGAAATACATCTCTAATGGATGCAATTTTAGTGGTATACAACTTCTAAGATATAAGGCTTCAATTTCTCTTCTTTGATTAAGACATTTTTCGTCTAAATTCGTGGAGTTTCAGATATATCTTTGGGAGAGACTGAATCTACCAAAATAAGTTGCCAACTTACTCTTATTTTTTGTCTACAAATTTTGACTTTGTATCTCTAAATTTTACTATAAATAGATGCTTAAACTAGGCTTAGAAAGCATCTTGGTTTTGAGAATAAGATCACTCTCTTTTATTCTCCTCTTGTTATTCATATGATTATAATCTTGCTTTGCCTTCAAAATAGTTATAGTTTTGTATTTAAAGTTATGTTCATATTGTGTTCATACTAGTTGTTCTTCTTCATCATATTTATTTAATCTTGCATATTTCTAAGGTGAAAGGGTGAATCTCTTGGGAGAAAGATAGGTATAATCTAAACTCTAGGTGGTCTTCATTGTTTATATCTTTTATTCACTGATATACATGTGCTACTTAATTTTCTTAATCAATCGTAATACCCTCCTTGTTAAGTAGTAAGTCTTAATTCATTGTAGTCAACTATTGGCACAACAAATACTTAATTCTTTTTGTACTGGTTGTGCTAGGAAGGGATTTTGATTTGTTGTAGACATAAGGTGGCACTATGAATGCTTGACCACATTTGCAAGTGTTAGCGTTATCAAAAAGAGGTAATTAAGAAAACTAATCTAATCACATAAATAACTAATAATGGACCTTTAATGATTAATCTTCCGATTAGAACCTCCGTTGTGTGTGGATTTCAATTGAGTGATAAAAGAGCTTCGGTTTTACTTATTTGATATACCTAAGAGTGGATTCCCTAATCTTAGTAATTGTTTAATTGTATAACTTCATATCGTTATATTTCTGTCACTTTGTTTCATATTGTCACAATCATCTTACAACATACTTTTTCCTATTATTTTTATTCTTGTAATACATGTGTTATGGTCTTGTTTTATTCAATAACCTTCCTGTGGATTGACCTAAGTCTCACCGAGTAATTTATTACTTTGACACTCCTGCACTTGGGAAAAGACTTCATTAATTTGAATCAGTCACTAGACAAGTAATGCAATTGTTCGTTGAAGTATTGTCTCTCTGCATCACGCTATGCTAGGAGAACTACTTTACGTTGGTGAGTAATAGCCAAATGATTCTGTGTCTAGCTGAAAATGTCTTGCAACTTAGAGTCAGGCATAAGAGGATCTCATGGTGGAGAAGCTATTGTAAAAGAAATGCTAGCAACTCTCTTAAACTTCAAACCAACTTTTCTCATAATACCAAGTACCTCGTCAGCAATCAATATCTTCTCAATACGAGGTAGTTTAGACTGTGCCAAAAAATTGGAGGCAGATGAAGATGCCTGAGACTATAACTAAGTGGTACGAATCTCAACCATCTTATACTAAAAGTAGTTGAAAAAACGTTAGTAAAAAAAATAAAATTAATAGAAAATCAATGAATATAAATAATTTACAAGTTATTCATATAATTCTACTCAACCTTCTCTAAAGACCACATGCCAATCACAAGATGCATATTGTGACATCCCCCGATCCCACATGCGTACGTAAGGATATTCGTAAAAATATTTAGTGAGATCGGGAGACGCCACTCGACTTAGAACTGATAAAATCGGGGAAAATTAAAATATTTTAAACTTTATGGGATAAAACGGGAAATTCCACTCATAATTATACGTAGTCTAATATATACATATATAGGTACTCACGAAGTGGACCTCTCATAAAAATATACATAATGTACATACACACACAAAATAGGTACAAAATTGTCTCTCAGGAAACCACAGCGTCAAAATGCCCATATACACAAGCCGCGGTCAGAAAGTCAGCGCCCCTCCTCCAA
>JXTB01000016.1:972031-995070 GCA_002914805.1 Parasponia andersonii
AACTTTCAGTTAGAAGTTGTATTGTGATGTGAACCTTGACTTGTATTTTGAATTTCGGGACAAAATTCTTATAAGGAGGGGAGAATGTAAAAACCCATTTTTTAAAAGGGCAAAATGGTCTTTTGACCAGAAAAAAAAAATCAAATTACGTATATTTCCCTTCTCTCTTCTCCCTCTCGTTTCACTCCCTCCCCCAGATTACATATATTTCCCTTCTCTCTCCTCCCTCTCGTTTCAAGGAATCTCCGCCGCCCCGCCAACGTCCGGCCTGCCCACTAACCGGCGTCGACTCACCGAGTTGCCGCGCACCTCCGCCGGTCATCAGCAGCTGTCGCTGGCCACCGGTTTGTCGGAAATCTCCATAAAAGCTGTTTTGACCCATTTCGGATTTTTGGCCGCCGGCGGAGATTCCGTCGTCCATTCGACTCCAAACCAATCCCATTGGATTCGTATCGTCGCAAGGATCATCAAGGTATATATATCTTAATCTCATACTGTCCGGATCAAAAATTGTCATTTTTGAGTATTTTGAGTTTTTGAATTTTAGTTTTCGATCCGGCCGTTGGACTGTGTTTTTGACTGCATTTTCGAATGTACTCGGAAAATAGAGAAGTTTGATATATATATATATATATATATATATATTATGTGGTTTGGTGATCGGCACGAAAATCGAGATCAGATGGTCAAGATTTTGTCTCGTTTTACGTGCCACCATTTCGGTGCGGGCCCGGATCCGAATTGGACAAGTTATATGTCTAACCTAGCTATTTTGGGTGCTAGGAATTCAGTGAAGAAGTCCATTTATGGAATTGAAGCTCCGGTGAGAAAGTTGGTTTTTCACAAAAGGACGATCGAGGGCTTGGAATTGGTTCCCGACCCTCCGGACTATCGTCAAAGACACCTTAAGGACTTAATAGCGTGGTGTCACTATTCTGTTGAGGTAGGGGTTTAGTTACCTTCGTTTTATACTGTCTTTGAGTTAAAACTTATTTTCTACAGCATATAGGAACAAGTGTACTTTTAATGATTTGAATTATATGTGATAGAATCTGTTTATACGATATATACTATACTGCTCTGGGAATTTACTGTGTGCAGGTTATTTTGGGTATATCAAAAATAGGGCCGATATGCTACCCGTTTTTCTATAAAACCCTATTATGCATGTTTTACTGAAAAACCAGAGTACAGTAGTTTTTACACTTCACTTCTGTATTATACGTGTCATAGGATCATACATGAGCACCGTGTTAGTATTGTGGGTTTTATAGTGCGGCACTGCGCGCTCCACCATCGGTGAAAGTCCGTAAACTCGTGCGAGGCCCATTTGGTAGGTGTAGGCAATTCGGTTGCCCCTCCAAATTTGGTAGGCGACACATGGGTGTCCCTTCCGGGTATGAGCTTAGGTATCAGGCAGGCGGTTAGGTACACTTAGTGCCATCATCCTGGGTTTCCACAGATAAGAGGATGTGAGCTCATTGGTATAGGTTGATTTGTGTCATGTGCATATGGATTGATGGTTTTGATTACACTGTTTTATATATATTGGCTCTCGGTTTGGATTACATATATATATATGTGTATGTATATTTTGGATTTGAACTAACCATGCAGGAGATTCCCATCACTGAACTATTTTTTCCCGAGGTAACTATTTTCCTATTGGGCATTGTATGCTCACCCTCCTACCTTCCTTCTCAGGTGGAGTCCAATGCGATCTTGGTGATCAAGAGGAGTAAGAGGTCATCCTGATTGTAGTTCGTCTCTTGATAATGCTAGGAGTTGTTATCGTAATATTTGGACTATTTTGATTTTGTGTTAGCATTGAGCCAAGATTACTGCGTTTTTTTTTTATTTTATCTGCAAACTTATGTATGTCATTCTTGTGTTTAACTTTTTGGTAGATGATGATGATGCTGGTTTTTGTATTTAATTTCACGTTTTTAAGTAATTATTCAGTCTATGTTTGATGGTGTATACGAACCGTGGGAGTGGTACACGGGATAGAATTCCAATTATTTTATTTAAATAGACCGTTTTTATAAAAACTAGAACTTTTGATATTTTTCAAATAAATCAAGGAATTTTCTCACTTTTGTGAAATTCTCATTCTGCTACAAGCCTGGGTTTTGGGTTATGACAAAAATAGCACAAGTAGATCTCATGATGTCTATAACTTTACGATTAATGTCCGTTGGATACAGAAATCTATTGTTTTCTTTGTTTAGAAATGCGTACGAAAACTTTTGAATTTATAGATAAAAATATGAATAATTACAAAAGTATCCCTTGGATTAAAATAAAATACTTAATATATCTCTCTGGTTTTCGTATATAAAAAAATTCCAAATTAGATTAAGTTAATTTAATCAAAATTAATCCTTTCAAATTTTACCCATTAAATCTAATTAATTTAATCAAAATTAACATATGAAAGGATAAAACCGTTCTTATTATGAACTTGTAACCAAACAAATACAATAAAGTTGACGAATTTTTATGTACTGTTTGAAAGTTATAAGATTTTTAGGAGATTACAGTTTAGTTTTTAGTCTATATAGTTACCTTTCGATTATTTCTATGGATACTAATAGGTAATTTAAAAAAATAAAGATATTTTTACAATAATTTCAAACTCCAATTTTGGTCGTGAATCTGGCAAGATTTAATATAAAAAACATAAATAAAAAATTTTATTTGATATTAACGAAAAGATATGTGTTTTTTTAATATATTAAAGGCTAAAAGTGGTTGGTTTTTTTATAATATTATCCCATATAATTGTCGTTTTCTTTTTTATTCCCTATTTTAGTAAATTAATTATGTTTGGGTAACAATGCTTTGGTTATTTAAGAGAATCTTTTACTCATCTTGACCAAATTAAATTGAGGAGTAGAGTTAGTAATATAGTTACTAAGGTATAAAGATAATGTTTTAGCACTGTCTCTCCCTTTGTCCGGAGGACTTCCTTAGTATTATTTATTTTTCTTACAATAACCCTTACATTTGTGTGAGGTTTTATTTCCAAGGAGTTTGATTTAGTCTATTTGTTTTTCTTGTATGTTCGTATTTTTCTTCTACATAAATCTTTTATCATCCACGTTTATAATAAAATGAATAAAAACAAAGTACGGTTCATAAAGGTGGAGTCTATTAAAATTAGTGCTATACTTGAAGATGATGAATATCTAGATCTTGTCGCTGAGATTTACTCTTTATGTAGTAGAAATTTATTTTAAAAATATTATAGATACGGTGAATCTCTCTAATAGTATATATCTAGTAAATCTCTCTAATAGTATATATCTAGTAATACTGCTAGTAATACAATACAAATTATTCTTTGTTAAAAGAGAATACAACGGTGGTTCTTGTCATTTTATATAAGTACTTTTATTCTGAGAATAAGACGTGTAAAGATAATGTTTTTTATGTAGTTTCTTTGTTTTTTAATTTGGAAATTTCTAATGGTACTCCTCATATTGTGGCAAATACTTTATTTTAAAACTAAATTTCATTACCTTTAACAAAATGGAAGAGCAGAGTTTGATCAATTTGTTAATCGGTGGATACATATTTTTTTGAAGGAAATAATTTCATTCAACTCTAATAAAAGTTATAATAACAAATTGGATTAAATAAAACATCTTACGATAAAAATCAAGAAATCAATTTACAAACTTAAAAGACTCTTGGAGCTATGCATCTCCGTCTATGATCTTAGATAAAAACTCTATGTGGATGTATTAGAGCTCTTCAATAATTTGTTACCATTATTTACTATTTGGATTAACTCTTTTGATTGATTCACTAAAATTTCATATCTAAATCAATATATATTTAAATGATAATCATATCAATAAAACTAAAAATATTAATAAAAATCAAATTGTAATAGATTTAGATCTAAGAAGCCTAAAACACTATATAAGTCTAGATCTAGGCAGATATATATCTTCACAAATAAAAAGGTTGTTTGAAAAAAAAAACAAAATGAAAAAAAAGGACAATAACTCATACCGGAAAAGAGGATATCGCTAAACTCTTTGAAGATAGAGAAAAATAAGAGAAAAGAGAAGAGAAAAAGGTCAATCCAACGTATAATTTTGTTATTCTTGAAACAAAGAAAACAATAGAGAAATTTTCTAATTAAAAATCTAAAAATGATTATCACGTGTTTCTCCTTCATTTTCGCTTGTCATTTGCTTCACTCTAGTCGTGTATGGTAAACATAGGATATTCATGGAGAGTCCAATCAATAGGATATTCATGGAGAGTCCAATCAATTGTACTATAGATCATGTCATTTCAGTTATAGGTAATACGTAAAGGTGGTTTTTTTAAATTCAATCATACATTTATTTTTATAACTTATTTAAATGATATCGTACAAGTCGCATTAGCTTGCGTATTCAATTGCATTGTTCCAAAAACATAGAAACGTGAAATTAGATACGAATCTTATTCGAGATTATCCAATCTATTGATGTTAAAGTATTACCTAGCTGAAATGTTTAAAATGCTAGCGTAATAAATTATTCATCCTCATGTATATCCATCATACATGTTCACTTAATTGGATAATTGCTTGGCTAAAAATTCAAGTTTGAAATTTGATTAGTTGTTTCTATACGAATGGCTCTATTGTCATCATTTTTTTTTTCTCTTTTCTCATCTTTCTTTTAATTATTTATTTATTTATAAAAATATTCTCTTATAAATTGACATAAATATTCTGTACAACATTAAGTAATTAAAACTTTTAATCACGTACATTAATCGTAGCTCTCTAATCACGTACATTAATCTTATAATACTTTGCTAAATTTATTTTTAAAAAAATTAAGATTTTATATTTTTCTTTCAAAGTTGTTTGTTTTTTTGAATTTAGGGAGTGAACCAACCATTCTAGAAATCTTTCTTACCGGTTTGGAAACTAAATGTGTGTTTTTTTCTTTATAAGTTTTGGTTTTCTTTTTAATTTGGGAACAACTGTGTTTTCTTTTATGGGAAAATTACCAGAACGTTTTTTTTCTTTTGGGTTTTGGAATCAATAATTTATTTAGTTGTTAGACAAAAAAAAAAAGAAAAAGATCATTAGTTTTTTCAATTTATATTGTTGTTGTAATATTTTTGTTGTAAATTTTTTAAGGAGAAAAAAAATTAAAAACAAATTTATTGTAAAGTATTAGGTGTGGAAAAAGAAATATTTAGAGAAATATTTAATAAGGGATGTTTTTGTACATAACATATATTTATAATGTGTGTGAAAAGGAATTTAAAAATATTAGAGGTGTGTTTTAGAAAGGGGTGGAGAGAAAAAAAAAAAAATGGGTGGCACTTCTTATATTTGTATAGGTCAATTTATAATTTGCTCAAACTAATAATTCCTTCGGCCTTTTATGATTGAAGTTTTTCATATACTGAAGATAAATTAAGTGGTTTTATTCATTTATTATGTCATTCATTTTGTTTTTTGACATATTTTATCGAGATCTTTTAGCATTGCCGTGAATGGTTTTTTCATGGTTTTTTCATCTCAAGTGAAGGATACGTGTGAAATCTAGAGGCTGCAAGCAGCATATATGTATATATAATGTTGTTGAAGTAAATTAAATACGGGTAGAAATATCCTACTTCTTCCCTAAAAAAAAAAGAGAAAAATATGGAATTTTTTTGTTCGGAAGGGAAAATATGGACTTCTAAGATCTAGTAATTAGTTTCCTTTCGGGAAAAAAAAAATCTCTTGTAATTCGTATGCCTCCTTCTCTAAGTTTGGTACGTACTTTATGAACAAATATATATAAATTGTAAATAAAAATTTATTAAACTCGGTATAGATAGAAATTTGTTTATAATTTGTATGATTATGAATTAACGAGAGGCCTAAAATTATCAACAATAGCAACTACTTTTCACTTGTATAAAAGGAAAAAAAAAAAAAAAGCAACTACTTTTCACAATTGGCTAACTTACGTTGCTCGTGATCCGCGAGACTAGTAAACTCGGAAACTATGAAGAATACAAAGAAACTGATAATACGACAGAGGTTGTTGACAAGTAAAAATAGTGAACAACTGGATATGAAATTAAGCAACTGCTGTTCATTTCTGATACAAAATCTAAAGGGTTCCATCTCAAATATTAATCTATTAAGCATAGTAGTGGTGACTCAAGCTTTATAAACCCAATATGTTCAACCAATGTGACTACGTTAGCGCACGGTAAAAATAAGAAAAACATGTTTCTTTCAATAATATATATCCTTTTAATTTTATACTACCTTTTATCTCTTTTTTCCTCGGAAAGCAGTTAAATCCTTACTTGGATGATTTATTGTTTATTTTTTTTCCCAAAACTACTCCCCTTTTGCTTCTCGTGGGGATATAGTTGATATCTAGTAGAGAGATCCCACTCTTCATGTGGGATATAATTGATATCTAGTAGAGAGATCGACGGTGAAAAGATACTACTTTATCGTATATTAGTGGTTTATGGTATATGATTGTGAAACAAAGCCCCCTTTTGTTGTCTTCTTTCCATTAGTTTACTTGATTTTGGTTTTTTGAATAACTTTTATCAGAAATTGAAAACTTTAATTGGTTATGTACGTCTCTCAAGAATAATTTCCGAATCCGTCGACTTTAACAATTTGAGCAATAATTGGTCTCAGAAGGCCACGAAGGGTTGCCTTTAATTAGTGGACACATGACGATTACACTGACGTTTGTCAAATAACTCTAAAGGTGGAAACGAAATAATTCATGCAAAAGACAAGAGAAATTATTTTAAACGCGTAAAGGAAATAGTTCATGCTCGACAAAAGAGGAAATTATAGGAGACAAAAAGACAAGTTTGCACCCTAATAATGGAAGATTATGTCACGAGACCATCTCATTTTTAATAATTTTAAGTAAAAATATAATAAAATATTAATTTTATAGAATTTAAAAGAAATAATGTAATAGATAATTTTGTTTTGATTCTTAAATTATTTATTCATTAAAATACTTATTAATTTTAATTTTATGAGAGAAATACTCATTAAAGTTTAAAAAAATTTTCAACTATTTTTTTAAAATTTGTTGAGAAATCATAAATTTTGATAAATTGACTTTAATTGAAATATTTAATTCAATTTCAAAATATATTATATAAAATCACTTATTATTTTAAATATTAAATTTAACAACAAAATTATCCACATACATCCATTTACTAATCTTGGCTAAATAACTGAATAAGGAAAGAAAGATAAGAAAATACGAATACCTATTAGAGATTTAGAGTAGAATAAGGAAAGAAAGATAAGAAAATACGAATACCTATTAGAGATTTAGAGTAGAATAAGGAAAGAAAGATAAGAAAATACGAATACCTATTAGAGATTTAGAGTAGAACTGTCTATACAAGTTATACAACTCATCTAACCACTGAGATTACTACCTTAATTAGACATACACCTGAAAGTGGGAGAAGTAGGAGAGTGAGCATTAACATGCTTAATAGTATAACCTGCATAGTTAATACTTTTCCAAAATCTATTTATAAATCATGTTTATAAAACAATTAGTATCCAAAATAATCTCATATTCAAAACCAAAATCAAATCCATATAATTATATATATCATAAATTGTCTCATCTCATGAGCTCACATCCTCTCCTCACGAACCAGAGTAACTCGTGTTACGTGTACTAAGGTCTCTCCGGTTCGGTAGGGTTAAAAACATAGGTATCCCTTCCGGTTTTTAGGACAGGTATCAGGCAGAGGAAAACCTGTCCCAAAAAATGGGAGGGATACCTATGTATCTAAGCCTACCGAACTGGAGGGACAACTGAATGCCTACACTTACTGAATAAGAGTAATCAAAAAAACCTTGCGCGGGTTTACGAGCTCTCACTAAGGATAGAAACAATGGCCGCCCACTAAACACCATGATATCTAAGATATATCTCATGTGCAATCCTATGGTATGTACAACATTTAAAAATACACAATAACCATGCACAAGGAATAATCAACTCCCATTGGTCACTTGCATATTCGAACGACAGTTTCCGGATCCTGGTAAGTCCACTTGAAAAAGTGACTTTTCCACTAGCATCTCAAATGGAAAATGAAGGTCACTACTGAACTCAGAGCACCCAAAAATGCTAGGTTAGACATATAACTTGTCAAAAACAGGTTCCGGTGCAGGACCGATTTGTGGCATACAAACACTATCTAGTTTTGCAAAAATATAACTTTTGGTTCTAAATTATAGAAATACCACATTTTTCTATTTAAAAGTTATCGTACTACTGGATACCATTTTTACTTCTACTAACTGTAATTATTCATAATTTTTAACTATTTTTCACCTCATATATTTACCTCGGATAAAATAATTACGTAACCAAAAATTTACGAAAATATCACTTTTTATGCAGTTGATAAAAACTTACCGGAGATGAATTTTGACGTTTAACTACTTTGAGGTAGTCGGTGACGATGAAATAAGATCACACACATTAGAAATGTCGAAAACGGAGATCAGACGTCACTCCGGTGATTGGAAAACCTCACTGGAAGCAGAATGTTTGCAGGACTACTGCGACTTCGTCCGACGTCAAAATGAGGCAGGAATGATGGCATTGGCTTCGTCTTCAGCAGAACTTTGATGTGGGCTGGCACATGGCCAGAGTTCGACAGCAGTCCAGTTACTAGAGGCGGCGGTAAATCTGAGTAGTTTTTCTTCTTTAGGGGACTTTTCTTTGAAAAAATGAAAGAATTTTAAGAATTTTTAAAGAAATATCTAAACACTATTGCAAATTATTAAAATATTTAAATATTTTTATTATTTAATTTCGAAAATAATTATTTACAATCATATCATACCACTAGACCTTTAAAATCCAAAATACTTTTAAAAACTTTATTTTACATTATATAAAACAAAACATCATAATCAAGCTGACTACCCTTGGTCTTGAAATTGTAGTAGTACTACTACTGTTAATAATGTTTAAGTTAGTAATTTGCCTATAGCTGATGACCCAACAGTAATTATATCTTTAAAAAAAAAATATTAAGGTTTTCCCTTTATCTCGCATGTTTGTGCAAGTTTTTCAGAGGTGTAATTAAGATGACCAGAATGAGGAGGAGTTCCGGTGGCAAGGGAAGCGAGATGGGTTTTGGAGTGGCTTCTTTGAATCTCTTCCTTCATCTACTACTAATCCAGGTTACACATTACAACAAACTATCTTCATTATACATGTCATATTCACTTTAGTGTTGTAAGTACGTACACGAACTCTCTTTATACAACAAAACGTTTACAGTTTTCCTTCAAAGTATTTTACTTATGAAAGAATGATTAATTAATAACTCAAGATCAAGTCTTGACACCGCGAGAATCGAAGTTTTCAGAACCTTAGTTATGTTTCCTTGTGTTTTAAATTTAATACGTGCGCATCCATTAAATATATATATATACACACACACACACACACATAATATTGATGATCTAGTACTGTGTGCTTTTTCAGCTTGCTCATGGTAGAGAGTTCACGAGTGATAACTATCTACGACTTCCAAGTAGTAACATAGGTGATGAGGTGGAGGATGATTTTAGTGCCCAAATGATGGTTGAATCCGAAGAACATGAAAAAGAAAACAATGGACATTTTCAAGCTCATTCCTTGTCCCACATGGATCAAACGGATCCAAACATAATGGTTTTTTTCACAATGAACGACCTTAAAGTAAGCAAAACGATGCCTATTTACTTTCCCAAGAATGACCCTTCTACTACTCCACCTCGCTTGTTACATAGAGATGAAGCTTCCTCAATTCCTTTCTCATCGAAAGAACTCCCTAACCTTCTCAAGTTCTTCTCTTTCTCTCAAGACTCTCCCCAAGGTAGAGCCATGGAAGATACCCTCAGGCAATGTGAGAATAGACCCATCAAGGGAGAGAACAAGTTATGTGCTACTTCCCTAGAATCAATGCTCGATTTTACACGTGAAGCATTCGGATGGGTGGATTTTAGTGTTGTGACAACTACCTACTTGACCAATTTAAGTACCTCTTTTCAGAACTACACCATTTTAGAAGTGCCTAAAGAGATATTGGCACCCAAGATGGTGGCATGTCACACCATGCCTTACCCCTACGCTGTGTACTATTGCCACTACCAAGAGAGTGAGAACAAGGTGTATAAAATCTTATTGGGTGGTGAAACTGGAGACAAGGTTGAAGCTGTTGCTGTCTGTCACATGGATACCTCACAGTGGAGCCGTAACCATGTCTCGTTTCAAGTTCTTAAGATCAAGCCAGGGACTTTACCAGTGTGCCATTTCTTCGCTGCCGAGAATCTCGTGTGGATTCCTACATCCGAATAAATGTAGTAATCTCAGGGGTGACATTTTCACATTATTAATCATGTAAACTGTACTACTATGCGTGTTATTGCCTAGTATAGTGCTAATGTATATGTTAAATGTCGTTGTAATAGCCGGTTTCAAATAATGCTAATAAGTGAGATTATATTGCGACGACAAGTTAATGTCATCGCAATAGAATTTTATAGTAACGGAGTTATTACTAAGAGTTATTATCGTGATAATATCGATATTTGAGAAAAAAGCGACAAAATGGATTATTATGATGACATATGTCACGATAATATCCACTATTTCATGTAATTATGTGTGTGTAAAATGCCATTCAATAAAACTCTATCGGTGGCTTGTGTTTAGCACGTATTGAAAATAAAATTGTCACCTCCCTAAGCCATCTTGAAACTGTTTAGTTCTTTTTTTTTCACGTAATCATTATGATATACAAATATTTATATTTATCAAGTTTTAGTAAATGAGTATTACAATAAAACTTCTATAAATTAATACTATTAAGACCAGAAAAAATTATTATTTTAGAGATGTTACTTATTTATTGATAAATGAATAATTTATAAATTTAATTTTTTTAAAATGTAACCTTAAATTACTACTTGTTACAATATGAATTATATATTGAATGTAGTGCATGTATTGCAAAATAGAGAAAATTAGGCTTACTATACCAAGTTCTTAGGTTATTTTTTTTTAAAAAAAACTTTAGCAATGTTGTTTTTATTATATTTTACTTTTTGTTCTATAGCAGTTTCCCTTTTTTTTTTTCTTCCAAATACTATTTGAGGTTCGTCATCTAACTAGTTGAGTTTTGTCAAGTGATTGGTTATAAACTAACTAGCTGAAGTTTAAAACCATGCATGGATATTTTGGTAAAATTCAGTACAAAACTGCTACAGTTGGAAATAGATTTCGTTAATTTCCTTATGACAAAAGTTGAATATTGGAAATGCTATTTATAAAAGAACAAAGAACATAATTTAAAAAAAAAATAGAAGTTGTCAAGAAAAACAAAATCTCCTCAAATATTATGAATGTTTATATATTATTTGTTTTATATATTTAATCAATTGTTAATTTATTGCCCCCTAAAGAAATTAAAAATAAATTATTATCTTATTCATTTAGAGAAATTATTAATTTAGTACATTGGTCTGAGTTGAAACCAAAAAATTTTATTATTTAATCAAAATTATTAATTTATTGAACATTCACTTATCAAGGTTTTACTATAAATTTATTTTACTATTTTAGAATTTTTTGTATATATTTGAATGATTTGGAAAAAAACCATAAAATTATACTAAAATTAATATAATTTATTAATCAAATGAGCCAATTTTGATCTAAATATACTAGCACATTTAGACATGTGGGCTGACACGTCGTAGCACAATACAACACTTTCGTTATAATATAGGCCCGTATTAGGTCAATAATTTTGAAATTTGTGCATAACAGGACACGACTATAATTAGGTCATGCTTAGAATGGCATGAAAGCATTTTTGTGACCTACTTAAATAGATCGTATCAATATGGCATAATATGTTTGACAACTCTCTCTATATATATATATAATTCATTACTCAACCTGGGCTAAGGGAAAAGATGGTGTGGCTTTTAAAAAGAAAATTATAGTAATATATATATATATATATATATATATATATACTGAATAAGATAGCGTGTAAAAAATGTGATATTTACTAAATTGTCTTTTCTTGACGTATTTTTTTTTCTTTTTAAAAGAATTTTCTCATGGGATTATTAAAAGCCAATTAAACGATACTATTAAATACAACAAACAAATAGTAAAAAAGAGCATCCTACCCAAGAGAAAAACAATTACATCAATTCTCTTCAACTAATAATATACGTGGAAGTAAGTCCACTGAAGTATTGAGTAAGTCCTGTAAAAATTATACCAACAAAATTCTATCACTTATATAGATAGCGAACTTTAAATTAGGTCCTTAGAGTCACCAATTTACTCTTTAAAGGTATCTATCAGGTCCTTAGAGTCACCAATTTACTCTTTAAAGTTATCTATCAGTAAACACTTAAGTATATCTTTGCTTGAGATTATGTCTTTTATTTCAATACAATTTCTATTTGGTTTTTCCATGGTTTATTTGTAATCTTATTCTTATTGTTTCTTAATTAATTGGCCACTAGTTCGATGTTTGAGTATCTTAAATTTGATACTTAAGAAATGAAATTCTTAATTAGACTCTGAATAAAATAACCTAGGATTTATATAGTTTGAGAAAACATATAGATCCTTTGAAATTTTCTCATAAAGAACTTTAAACTTAATAAATTACTATATTCTTAATTTTGAATAAAAATATTGAAATTCGGGATTAAAGAGTAGACTCTAATTAGTATGAAAGAGAGAGAGAGAGTAGACGTAATTTTAGGTTCTAGTTTGTAAACTAGGAGAAATTGACTAGAATTATATTGATACTTAAAAGATAATGGATAGCTAGGTGAAATCAACCCTCTAGATTATTTTAATATTATTATCTCCATTGATCTTACGCTTGGTTTTTGTTCTTATTTGCTTTAGTTTTATTTTTTTTTACAATTTATTCAACTTGTATTATAAGTAGAAACTAAATTTCAATTCCTATGGGTATAACAATCATTTATATTTCTATCACATTACTTGTTTGAACTGTGCACTAGTGGTTTGATCAATATAATTGTGCAAACAATAACACTCTCGTAAAAGGAGAGGATATAATTTCCCAATTAATTTTTAATTAAATTTTGAATTTAAAATGAGAAATTATGGAGACATTTTAGGAAAATATTATTCGGAAAATTTTGAAAAACTAAAGCATCCCATATGAGGGATGTGTAGCCTCATTTAAAGAAAGGGGATTTTGTCTCCTTTAATTAATTTTAATTACTTTTGAAAATTATTTGAATTAATTAATTTTGATTTTTGGGTGCGTATTTATTTTTAAATAAAATTTTGAAATACCTTTTACGGATGCATTGTTGATGTTGCGTCAACAAAAATCAAGTATTTTTTTTATTTTTTTATTTTTTTACTATTTATACCCTTTGTGGATGCGTCGTTGACTTTGCATCGGCAAAGTCTGCCCACAAAAAAATCTTCCATAAAAGGTAAATTTTGGACGCATAATTATTTCTAAATAAAATTTTGAAACACCTTTGCCGATGCATAGTTGATGTTGCATTGGCAAAAGTCGAGTATTGCTATAAGTAATTTCTTAATGAAGATTTTTGCATATTAGGTAGAATCCTTTCATCTTCAGTTTATTCAATATAGATTAATGATGAATATATGTGTCTTTATAATATCCAATAAGCTTTGAATGTATTATTTACGTTGGACACATTGTTTCATGAGCCTTTTCAAAGTTTTAGGTAGGTTTTGTTATTTCTGTTTACTTTCTCAACTATATCATCATTATCATCTATGTGATCTTTTATATATATATATATAATATNATTGGTGCTCATATATATATATATATATATATATATATATATATATATAGTTTTTACCACCCATTAGAGAATGACTTTCTTTGACTCTATAGCCATATCATATGTATCTGTCACGTGATGATGATATCTCCCATGTATGAAGCTTATATGGTTGATGAGGAGTCCAAATTAAGCGATGATTGATTATGTCCTTTTTTTTTTTTTGAAGGTGCATAAATTGGGTGTAATAGCACTGGGAATTCAATTATGGGTATAAGATGAATGTTTTTTAATAATTATTTTTTTTTTAACTTTTAAGATGAGGGGAAATTGAAGAAGGGGTTTAAGAAAACAAATATTAAACCGTATTTCTTCTCTCTTTTCATTAACGAGAATTCCATGCTAATATTATGTGCTAAGAGAATTCTATGTAATCTAATTGGATTTCTTGATAGGTCTGACTTTGAGTCTAGGAGAAGCTTAATGGTGGAACTTCTTGTTCTAGGATTCTAGTAATGAGCTCTATCTCAAGTCTTTAGAAATCAATGCTAAGTTATGTTTGCTTTCCTTGGATACAAAAAACTAAGAACTACTATTTACTTTTTACCGAGTTTTATTGTTGTTTACTTGGGAAGACATTCTTTACTTTAGTATGTATTGGAAAGAAGGTTAATGTAGTATGTTCGGCAGAACTTGCATGTAGTGGTAGTAGTTACTGATTCAAAAGGTTGAGTTTACTGAAAGTGTGGAATGTTTATGGCCCGAACTTGCTCTTTCTTTTAATGGTCCTGCTCTTGTAATGTAGGCAAAGTGTCAGATTATTGGTTGTTAGGCCTCGCCATAGGATCTAGATAGAATAAGTTCATTTTCTCAATATGCATGTAAATTGTTAATCTTGAGCGTACGCACAGATGCATATATATGTTCTTGATTTGATCACAATTTGCCTCCTATATTTTTTGCAGATTGGCAATAGGTTCCTGAAAAGAGATGAAAATTCCGGCCTTTAGCATTACATGATAGTCTAATTGGTATTTCATTTTATCTTGCCCATTTTCATTACCAAAAAGGAAATAATGATCTGCTCTTAGTTCCCTTTTTATTCATTTTAATGCTCTGCTACCTTAGGTCCTTTATTTTCTTTTTAATGTAGGAATGGCACACACAACAGATTGCCAGTGGAGGGGCATAGATAATGCCAATTTAAGCCTCTAGGTGGTGATTAGTATGAGTATAAATTCTAGAATTATTTTTAATCAATAATTGGGAAACAATGGGTTTTTGGTTATCTTCATGCTTTTATACCTACTTTTCTATGAAGAGTAATGCCATGTACTCTCCGGAGGAATTAATGGTTTAATAAAAAACACTTTAACTACATATATCATGCACACAAGGTGTCTGATGAAAAATCTCTGTGCTCTTTTTATGTTGTTTCTCTTTTCACTTACTTGAGTCTACAAAACTATAGCATGTTATCAAATTACTTTTCTCTTTGCTAAGTTTTGTACTTCATAATACTCGTTTGCTGCCCTTTCCATGAGTGTTTTTTTTTTTTTTTTTGAATAAAGATTTACTTTACGCAAATAATCTCACCATAGAACATGGTTTTAAAAGAGACTTAAACTCGAATTTAAGACTTAGGATAATGGAAATTAAGTGACCATTAGAGCAGCATCTTCCATGTGCATACTCGACAAAGCCACTAAGTCCGAAAAGCAGTGGTCCTAATTACGTGACCATGACTTATTTGACATATATATGTCTAGCAATCATAGATATGGATTTTTTTTTTGGGCATTTTATTTCTGTTTTCTGCTTCGGTTATTTTCTAGATTTGTTTCTCTCAAATACAATAACGACTAGTTCAAGGGTTGATTTGACAACTCAGCAGCAACGACTCTACAGCCGGTTGATACTTTTGGCTCCCGGGATATCATTTTTTTCCTTTATTTATATTATAAATTTATAAACAATCTGTATCACTTTTACTATTTAATAAAATTAATTTATTTGTTATTAATTATTGATAGATGAATTAATTGTATATAATATTAAATTATTTATCAATTATTAAAAACTTAATTATTAATTAATAAATATTAACTAATAATAAATATTTATTTTTTAAAATTTAATAAAATTTTTGCTGACTCTTAAATGCTAGCACATTGACAAAAATTTATTAAATTAAAAAAAATAATTATCAACTTCTTCTTTTACTAACGAATCTTTTGCATCAATAAAAGTCTGACATTCGCCAATATGTGTTTTGCGTGAGGGAATGACTGATTAATAACTCTAAAATTTTCATCTTTTTACTAACGCAAAAGACAATGGCACATTGGCAAAAGTATCATTTTTTGTCAATAATTAGCTTTCAGTGATGGTCTTTCGCCGACGGAAAATCGTGTCGATAAAAGTCAAAAAGTTTTACCACCGCATTTTGAATACTTTTGCCCATGCTTCAATGCGTTGGCGAAAATCTTATTCCTTATAGTAGTATAGATATTTTGGTAAAATTCAATACAAAATTGGTACATTTTTAGTTAGTTGCTATATGGAAAAAATTGAATATTGGAAATGCTATTTATAGAAAAGCAAAGAACATAATCAAAAAGAAATAGAAGATGTTAAGGAAAAAAAAAAACTCCTTAAATATTATGAATGTTTATATATTATTTGTTTTATATATTTATTCAATTATTAATTTATATATGCATTGCCACCTAAAGGAATTAAAAATAAATTACTATCTTATGCAGTTAAAGAAATTATTAATTCAGTACATTGGTCTAAGTTGGAACGAAAAGATTTTATTATTTAATCAAGTTATTAATTTATCGAATATTCATTTATCAAGGTTTTATTTTAAATTTATTTTAGTACTTTAGTATTTTTCTTTTGTATATATTTGAATGATTTGGGAAAAAAAAATCATTAAATTATACTAAAATAAATAAAATTTATTAATCAAATGGGCTAATTTCGGCCCAAATAATTCAGCACATTTAGGCACATAGATAGACACGTCACAACATAACACAGCATGTTAAAAGACGGGTCCATGCCAGACCAGTAATTTTGAACTTTATGTATAATACGATACAAAAAATTAAGTCTTGTCTAGCATGATACGAAAGTATTTTTGTGACCAACTTAAATAGGTCGTATCGATACAACACGACACGTTTGATAACTATATATAGTTCATCACTCAACCTAGGCTAAGGAAAAAGATAACGTGGCCTTTAAAAAGAAAAAATAATAATATATATTGAATAAAACGACGTGTAAAAAATAAAATGTTTACTAAATTGTCTTTCACTAACGTATTTTTTTTTTTTGAAAGAAATTCGTCATGAGATTATTAAAAGCCAATT
Organism: Parasponia andersonii; assembly: GCA_002914805.1. Taxonomy (NCBI): domain Eukaryota; kingdom Viridiplantae; phylum Streptophyta; class Magnoliopsida; order Rosales; family Cannabaceae; genus Trema; species Trema andersonii. Next base: position 989,279 of record JXTB01000016.1, read on the forward strand.
AAACGACGCTATCAAATACAACAACAAACAAAGAGTGAAAAAGACTTCCTACCCAAGAGAAAAATAATTACTTCAATTCTCCACAACTAATAATATGTGTGGGAGTAAGTCCACTGAGGTATGTGAGTAAGTCTTGCAAAAAGTAAACCAACAAATTCTATAACTTTTATAGATAGCAAACTCCAAGCCAGTCCTTAAGGATGTCAGTTCACTCCTTAAAACTAACCATCAGTAAATGCCTTAGTAAATTTTTAAAGGCATCCATCAATAAATATCACAATAGATTCTTGAAGACATCTATCAGTAGATGCTACATGATAAATCTTTCAAATTTAACTTTCAAAAGCTCTAATCCTAAAAAGATACTGACAAAACATCCCAAAAAAAAAAAACATTTAAAAAAACCGACACAAATCTAAGATTAGGTGGGATAAAATATCCATATATCTGGATCTATGGTACAAAATATTCACATATGTGAAAGAACTTATTACAACGAAAATAAAAAGGAAGTAAAAAAAACAAATACCCCTAGTAGGGAAAATACCTGCTTAGAAAGGAGAAGATAAAATGGAGTTACAGAAGCTGCCAGAGAGGGAGAGAGAGCACTCCCGTCTCATTGACACGTGTTTAAAGATAAAATTTGAATAATATATATATATATATATATATATATATATATATATATATGAACGAGTACAATATAATTTTTTTATCTCTATCAATAGGAAAATCAATTTTCATCTTTAGATTGAAATCTAATATTTATAATTAATTATGTTGGAATGAATTGTACTATAACATAAATGAAAGTATTTATTTTTCAGTTGTTAAATCAAAATTGAATTCTCTCTTGATAGAGAATGAAAAAAAATAAAAACTTATTGTTCTCGCTCCTTATATCTATCTTTATATAACAAGTGTCGATAAGAAGAAAGCGCTTCAACACTTTTGTTGCCTTTTATACCGTTTTTCTCTTTCTTTTGGATCTAACTTAATGAAAAATTTAATAACTAAGCCAATTCTAAAATGGTAATTTGCAGTTTTTTTTTCTTTTTTTTTTTGTATAGACACGAGCAACTCCTTTTTCTATTAGTCTTTGCTTTGAAGGACACGTGTAACCCTTTCTACATGGCATTATTTTAAAACCATCTACTTTAAGTTTTTTAATTCGTTATGAATTTTAATCAGTCAAATTTACGATTTTTTAATTGGTTATTTAGACAAATAATAATAATCTACTAGATAAAACTTTATCTATTTAGATAAATAATAATAATCTACTAGATAAAAACTTTGTCTTAGACGTATTTAATTAAATATATATATATTTATGTATTCTTACATATGCATAAATATATATTTGTTTTTAGACTATGATATCAATACATTCCCTTCCTTTTTCTTTTTTTACTATGACAAAAAATTGTTACTAAATAATATGTTATCCTTGATTTTTTATTTATAGCTTCTCAATTCTTTTATACTCTTAAGATTGTCTTCCCAGTTTCACTTTCTTAGATTTTCCCTATATCTCCATTAATTATTTATCAAGTTTGAACGTTCAATGTTCCACCCACCTGCCCTCTATATAGAAAAATGCATCTTGCCTGGTGTTTGAGCGTTTTAATTTGGCTAAAAATACGTTTTGTTTTTTTTTTAAAAAAACAATTAAAGATAAACAGTTAACCAAAAGAATAGGTGATCTAGTAGAACCAGCTTATCCATATTTTTTAACAATAATCTTTTTATAAAAATATACACAAATGAAAATCTTTTTTCTTTTATCTCAGAATATCAATCTATATTGAAAACATTAATCATAAATAACACTATAACATATTTCGCTTAAGAAAATATACTAAATACGGGAGGGACGTGCCAAAACTAGTATATGTATATAAATGTATAGGAAAATTAGAAATATACCGTATTTCAGAAAAAAAAAAAATTGAAAAATATGGTGATTTTGTATTTTTTTTTTTTAAGGTACGGTGCAGTTTTTATTAGAAATACTGTTTTAAAAAAGTATTTAGAAAAATACTTTTTTAAAATAGTAACTAGTTTCTGGTAATTAGTTTTCAGAGACTGAGTGATTAGTAACAAAGATATTTATAATTAGTATATAATTGGTATCCAGTAACCAGTTCCCATAGCTAGTAATTATTTTAAAAATGATACTTTTCTAAATATATTTTTTAAAAGTGATATTTTCCTAATAAAAACTGTAGAAAAATTTTGAAAAAGCCTAACTTCTGTATTTTTGTAATTTTGTTTTTGGTTTTATAGATATAAGTGTTAGAAACCCAAATATATATGGTGAGGTGATTAAGTTGCGTCAAATTGTAAGTGATATAAATTGTCCAATATGAATATGAAGCGAGAAAGTTACTGCAACTATCACCCGAGTCCAAGGGCCCACTTGAGTTCAGGCCCTGAAGCACCCACTTTGAGAACTGGCCCAGAAAGTAAATGTCTAATTTACGATCCAACACATTTGAAAATAGATTTATAGCTCTATAGGCCCAACAAAAATCATCAGAGCATGAAACCCACACTTTCTCACAACTAATGTGGCCCATCCATATTTTAAGACCCAGTCCATAATCCAAAGCTCTAAGCCTCTTGTCCAGGCCTAGTAACTCTTTGATTACAAAGTCCGAATTTTGGAAACCCAAATTTCTCAATACAACCTTAAACTACTAACCTTCAAGACCAAGTCCAAGACATTGAAGTCCCATCTGCTCCCCTCTTCATACGTGCACTATTGCACCCTTTTGGTAGTATAATTAAAAAGCATAAAATGTGAAAAGCTCACCTTTGCATGAGTGCCCATTATCCAATTAAAAGCACATTGCCTTACCTTGGGGTTACATAAAACACAAAGCGGTAATATTAACACAAGAAGAGGAGAAAATCGATCAAAGGGAAGAAGAAGAATCGGCCAAAGACGAATTAATTAGAATATCAGGCAACAAATATTATTCCAATTAAATTGAAAGGTGATAAAAACTGAGACTTTCTTAGTGAGTCTACATATTTTTGTTAAAATCAAATCAAAACAAAACTAAAGGATAACAAAAGTATCCATGAAATGAAAAAAAGATCTTCTTAGCTTATATTTCTACGAAATGGGATTGCTAAGAAATAAAGTTAAACTGCAAAATTTTACTATGTCAACTTTGGTTCTATAAAAGATACGTGGGCAATCTAGATTTTTACTAGGTGTAGTTGCAAGTTCAAATTAAACTTCTAAAAATCTCTAAAGTTCCAAATTCACCTTAAAATTCAATAAAGTCATACTAAATAGCAAAAAGCTCCAAAATATTAAAGAGGTCATTTATCACAAATTCTCTAAATTATAAATTCATTTTGAACTATCTTGACTTGATTCTTTCTAAATGATACATGCGCAATGTGGTTACAAAAACTAAATATAGTCATAACTACCAAATCAAATCAAATCAAATCAAACTTTCTCTTTCAAACTAATTTTTTTCTTAAAAAAAAAGGGTCATTCACCTCTAAATTTAAGCACAATTCCTAAAATTCTACAAAAGGACGTTTATCTTAGAATTTACCAACTTTTAAAATGTTCTCAATTTTGTGACATGATCATCTACCAGAGTTTTATAAATTCACAAACATTGTTGTAAATTCCTCTGTATGACTATTCACTGGGATTGTCCACTTTTCCATTTAAAACTTCTAGAACTATACATGGCTTGATCTTTTAGTGGGATATATAAGCAACTTAATTAAATGAGTTGAATGCGGCCACGATCTAAAATCACCCATATTACACAAGTGAATCAGCATCATTATAATTGGAATAAAAAAATATTTTTTTGTATCAAATTATTATAATTAACAAATTATTATTATAATTTTGAATAGGTTGAACTCAAACTAATAAAATCTCATGCTTTAAAATCCATTGATTTCTTAAATTCTCAGAATAAGTAGTTTAAAGAAATGATTTAGAAAAGCATGTGAAACGAGCTAGAAAGTTCAACTTATTCACGTATGAGTATTATTATAAATTATAAATTATTATTATAAATTCTATATAATAAAAAATGACAGCATCAAATCTAACTCTCTATTTTTGCAAAGAAAAATTCTATCATTTTTCTTGAAAATCGATACAAGAGAACATGGAATTTCTTGAAAAAAAAAAATTCTCTTTCCCTTCAAAACTATAAGTTCCAAGATGAGCCTAAGTATAGAAGATAAGAGTAATGATCTTTTGCAAAACCTTCTAGATGAAGCCATCTTTACATCTTCAATCACCGATCGGTAAAATCACTCGTTTCAAAAAATTTTACTTTTAGTGACGATAAAAATTATGATTAAAAGTGAAAAACTATTGACTAAAAGAATGTAATAATCTTTATATTTTGATTAAAAAGTCTATGACTAAACATTTTAATCACAAAATCGATAATTTGTGGTGAATAAAACACAATAATTTTATTAGTATAGACAAAATATTATAACAAAAAGTACATTAGTGACCAGTTATGACTAACTGTGAATTTTTAATCACTATTACTATATGTCACTTTTGGTCCAAAAAAAAAAAAAATCACTGAAGATTGATTCTTTTGTAGTGCCTGTCAACAAAGTAGCTCAAAGTCCCTCTAAGCACTCAAATTGAGATATCTCTCTCAAGGGATAAAGCTTGAAATCCCTTCAAGCTACTATAAAATGAACCAAACGTACTCAAGCAATCTTGAGATGAGAGCTGCGTAGCTAGTAGGCTTCTTTGTAGGCGATATGCACTGAAATATTTCTTTAGAATCAAATTGAAAACATAATTCAAATAATTAGTTAATAACCGATCATTTTTCTTATCCAAGTCGTTGCGTTGTACTAGATTTAGCACAGAATCTTATATGTAGTAGCTATATAAGTATTGTTGTACGGTCTAAAGTCCTAAGGTTGCATATGATGTATATGCGACCTCCTCTGTGAAGGATATGTGCGACCTTCCACATATAGAATATATGCGACCTCCTCTGTGATGTTTACATGCGACCTCCTCCATGATGTTTATATGCGACCTCTTCTGCAGGTTTTTATGCGACCTTCTCCGTATAGTTTTCCTTAATAGACAGGGAACCTATAGGAAAGGGGAAACACAAAAACACTATAAAGGAAACCTACAAGAAGAGGGAACTAGGTAAATGCAGTAAAGGAAACCTACAAGGAAAGGGAAACTGAAGACTCCTATTTGCAAGTAACTAAGTTATCCTTTTCGAGTAGTTATCTAATTGTATTGTTTGTAATTATCCAGTTATCCGTTTTGAATAATTATCCAATTACTTAATTGGATAATTACCCAATTGTATAGTTACCCGTTTATTCAATTAAGGATCCTAGAGACATAAGGAACCTAGGGGGATAGGGTCACTACCATCTATATAAAGGGAGGCTGTATGTTCCAAAAGATCAGATCACACATTCTGGGCAGAAACAAGTCAGAGAGAGTAGAAGTTAGAGCAAATACACGCTTAGGGTGGTCTAAGTCTTGAGCGTTCCCCATTAGCATTCGAGTATTGTACCCTTGAATATTCATCAATATAGTGAGAAAACAGTGGACGTAGGCTCATCTTTTTTGGGGCCGAACCACTATAAATCCTTGTCTTCTTATTTGCTTTGATTATTTCTCTCAGTTTACACAAGCCACATCTCTTAATTATTCATAAATTTATTGTTGATAAAACCTCCATCAACAATTGGCGCTAGAAGGAGGGCTATTCCGGCAGAAATATTTGTCAAATTCCACC